>LNAC01000928.1:382123-461340 GCA_002007465.1 Ailurus styani
CCCCCCGCCCCTCCCCCCGCTCCTCCCACCTCTCCCCACTACCCCTGTCTTCTCCACACTGCTCTCTCTGCCTGGCTTTGGCCTTGGCTCTGCATCTTTCTCCTTTGCTTCCCTAGCTCTTTCATGAATCCTCATCCAAAGACCATGCTGATGCAGGGAGAGCAGTTAAAAGTGGCTGAAGTGGAGCCATGGCTAGGCCTGAAGGAAACCATCCCATGTCCTCTTTGCCATGTCCTACCAGACCATCCCCAAGCCTACTTTCCTGGTCATTCACACTGAGTTGGGTAAGGGGGTTACAAAGCAAAACAAGACATGGAAGCTGGGACGCCTGGGTGGCTCAGCCGGTTAAGCGTCTACCCTCAGGGTCAGGTTGTGATCCTGAGGTCCTGGGATGGAGCCCCGCATTGGGCTCCCTGCTCAGTGGGGAGTCTGCTTCTTCCTCTGCCTGCCACTGCCCCTGATTGTGCTCTCTCTTTCTCTGTCAAATAAATAAATAAAATCTTAAAAAAAAATAAGACATGGCTGCTGCCCTCAGAGAACTCCTAGTCTAGTGGGAGAGAGCGCCCCATGGTGGGTATGAAGAGGTGGAGAGGGAACACAGAGGTGGGAAAGCAGCTGCTTGCCTTTGAGGGGTCAGAGAGAGGAGACCCGGACTGGTCTTGAACCCCAGTGCATTTTTCCAAATGGAGAGAGAGGTCAAAAAGCATCCCGGGGTGGGATGGGAGGCAGCATGGAGGTGAGAAGGTGGGTGTACATTTGGGGCTCCATGCGGCCAGATGGTAAGTTCTAGCAGATGAGCCACAATGAGCCTGGGCAGGAGCATCTGGAGTCCACTTGTCAAGGCGGTGCCAGGTTGATGGGAAGCTGGACCGCAGGGGTTAGGGTGTAAGGCTGGAGAGGTTGGACCTGGTGAATGCTGGGAAGGCACAGACAAACACTGTGTTTTAAGAAGAGAATTCTGGGAGGCAGAGACCTGAAGCATGGAGACCAGGTAGGAGGCTGCTGCAATGGTCCTGGCACAGGCCGAGACACTGAACTGGGGTATTGACCGTGACCATGGAAATGAGGGGGCGGAGAAGAGATGCCACTGGGGCCTACTTTCCTAGCTCCAGCCTTTATCCCAGATTCGTTCTTTCCTCTTCCCCCAGTACCTTCTCCTTCGACAATCTTTTTTTTTTTTAAAGATTTTATTTATTTATTTATTTGACAGAGAGAGAGATCACAAGTAGGCAGAGAGGCAGGGAGAGGGCGGGGGCAGGGGAGCAGGCTCCCCGCGGAGCAGGGAGCCCGATGCGGGGCTCGATCCCAGGACCCTGAGATCACAACCCGAGCCAAAAGCAGACACCCAACCATCTGAGCCACCCATGTGCCCCTCCTTCAATAATCTTAATGGGTCCTGGGCCTCAACTCTAACTCCTTCCTCAACGTGGATTTATCCCAAATCCATTACCTCGGGATCTGACCTGTCATCTGGCCCTGAGACCAGATTCTGGGGGCTTCCTGGACATTCCCAAGTAGCCAACTCATCAGCATGTTCAAACTGCCAGCACGGTGCCTGCACCTCAGCCCTGGCCTAGCTTGGGAGAACCACACACCTCAGCTACAGTCTGGGCTTCAGGGGCCCAACTCACTGACTGAAGGAGCATTTTACAGCTTTCTAGTGCAAACATGATTTCCCAGTTCTAAGCCACTGATTTACATGTGGACTTAGAGGACTTCGTTCGTTCACACTCTGGGAATGGCCTTCCTTCCATGGCTTACTGTCAAGTTACCCAGCAGTGGCCCTCAGCCGGGGGCAGTGTGGGGGTGTAGTGGTGGGTTGTTCTGCCCCCTGGAAGTATTTGGGAATGTGTAGGGACACTTAAGGTAGTCCCAATGACTCCAGGAATCAGGATGTGAAATATCCTGCAACGCACGGGGAGCCCCCCACACCTGCAGAGACTGGTCTTCTTCCAAGTGCAAAGGCTAATCTCATTGAGAAATACTGTGACCGTGAGCTCAATGAGAGCAGGGACTGTCTATTTTGTTTTTTACCGTGTTCCCAGCACATAGCAGAGTGCACAGACCAGGAAGGTGTGCGCTGTTTGTTAAACTGATAAATCGACTCACCCCTTCATATAACCAACACCCACTGAGTGCTACGGTTGGCTCTGGGGATAGAAAGATGAACAAGGGGGGGTGCCTGGGTGGGCTTAGCTCAGGTCATGATCCCAGGATCCTGGGATCAAGCCCCGTGTCAGGCTCCCTGCTCAGTGGAGAACCTGCTTCTCCCTCTTCCCTCTGCAGCTCCCCCTGCTTAAACTCGCTCTTGCGTGCTCTCTCTCTCTGTGTCAAATAAATAAATAAATAAATAAATAAAATTTTTAAAAAAAGAATGATGGACAAGACTCAGGCAGTGCCTTTGCACCTTGGCTGGCCTCCACTGGAATCTCGAGATGGGAGGCCAAAAGTTAAGAACCCCTCATCTTCCATAACCACCACGGAGGCCCCTTCCTACTAAGGGGAATGCATTACCAGTTAAATGCGGACTTGAAAATCCATTCATTCCTTCAAGCAACCCTTGAGTAGCCCTTTCAAGACATCTTGCTAGAGCTGGGCTGTGAGGAGAGGAGGGTTGGGGCGGGGACTGGAAGCCCGGCTAGGGCCTGAGGGGTTCCTGCCGAGCTCAGGGCCAGAGCAGACAGGCCCAATCAGACATTCTCTTGGGACTGGGGGCTGGGGGGGGTCTAGTGCGAATGGAAATATGTGCCACATGGCCTGAATTGCAGGGGCCAGCCTCAGGGTCCCACAGCCCCAAACACTTCCAGATGGATTTATTTATAACTCCCAAACCAGAGGCGGCTCTCAGCTTCTTTTCCTCACTCTCCTCCCCACTCCTGGAGCAAGCCTGGGCGGCCCCTTTCCACTCCGGAAACCAGCAGGAGCCGGGGAATGTGCAATACTGCTCAGCCACAGCCCCGGCCTGGGCTCCCTGTCACCGTCTGTCCCCTAGGTGGCGACAGCGGCTCACGGTGTTGGCGTGCCAACAGAGTGGCCCCTGCATACTCCTGCCCACCGGCTCATCTGGAATTTCTCAGGCCAGCTGCTAAATGGGTCTTACGAGCTGGTCACATTCGCTCTGGCAAGATTGCATTCCAGACCGGCCTCCGCTTCATGTCACACCCTTGTCTTCTCATCCTTTGTCTCCAGGAGATTCTGAGCGCCCTCCCCTCCGCCTTCTCCCAGGGGATACTGCTTCTCACTGTATAGGCTGCCAGAGGCTTTGAACTGGGACATTTTTTCAAATCCAGAAATGGAAGCTCAGAGAGGTTGAGTCACTAGCCCAAGGGTCACACAGCATGTTACACAGCAGAGCCGGGAGTCTACAGCCCAGGGTGCTCTGTCCCTGACACTAGCACTTTCTAAACCTATGTTTCCCTGTGTGTGAAGTGGGATTAATGCTTGGCAGGTGGCCTGGTCAGAAGTGTCAGCTTTGGAACCACTCTGCCTGGAGCACCACGTGCTGTTTCGCTCATTTACCAGCTGGATGACCTCTGATGAGTCCCTCTTCCACTCTGTAACTCAATTTCTTTATCTTTTCTTTAAGGATTCAAGAGATAATGGATGTAAATGCTTTAGCATAGCATCTGGCCCATAAACCCACAACAAATAATAACCGGTTTAATAGTTTATTGTTGAGCTGCATCATTATAGAGCTCACGGCTCCCATCTCTTGAAATATGGGCCAGACACCCTACAAACACTGCCTCCTGACTCCTCACACATCGGGAGAAGTAAACTTGCGCTTGGCGAGATTAAGTGACTTGCCTAACGCCACACTTGAACCTAGCTCTAAGTGATCCCAAAGTTATAGATTCCATGCTTCCTACAAAGTCTGCAGGATAAAAGCCCCCTGTGTGTATCCTTAGCTGATTCTCTGCCTGGCCTCCCCCACCCTCCCCTGCCCTATGTTGCCTCCTTTAGGACTGGTCTGAGAGCTTCTTCTTGCCCACCCAGCTGAACCAGAGCATTTCGGGGAACCCAAGCAAGGCCCATGAGCACTTCGAAGGAAGCTGGTGGAACTGGGGCTGAGGCCTTCCCACCTCCTTCCTCTCCTAGCAATGGTTGGAACTGGTGGTGACTGGAGGGGACAGGGTGGCAGAGAAGGCAGACAAGGGCTCCAGAGTCAAGCTTCTGGACACACTGTATCTGTTTTCTGCGCAACCTCTTTGTTCTCAAAGTAACTCAGAACCAAGGTCTGATTTGGGGCGCCTGGGGGGGCTCAGTCAGTTAAGCGTCTGCCTTCAGCTCAGGTCATGATCCCGGGGTCCTGGGATTGGGCTCCCTGCTCAGTGGGGAGCCTGTTTCTTCCTCTCCCCTCTGCCTGCCACTCCCCCTACTTGTGCTCTCTCTCTGTCAAATAAATAAACAAAATATTTTTTAAAAAAGAATCAAGTTTTGACAAACCCCCCCTTTGCATCCAAAGGTCTAGACAAATTTGCCTGCCGCTGTTCAGCAATACCTGACATCAGATTTCTGCCCCAGTGGGAGTTTTTGGTATTCTCGCATTCCTTTCTTTTTGTTGCGGTGCAATTAAACATGCGTAACTTCTCTATGTTTTCCCAGCCCACATCACACATCAGTACCACCAGTGACAGCGTGAGGGAACAGCACAACCTCTGAGTGCATATGGGCCAGTGAATCAGCAGACACTTCTCTCAGTTGAATGTGACTCACCAAATGGGCTCCAAATCCCATCAATGATTAGGCTCAATCTCTCTGTATTTCCCTCATCTTTTCAGTGGGTTTCTCAAGGTGCCCCCAAATTCCTGATAGTCCAAGAATAAGTGCAGAGTTATTTAATAAATGCCCAGAACGGAAAAGGCATTTAACAAATGCTCGATCTCTATTGAGACAAAGTAACTCTCAGAGTTTGTGGACAAACATTACCAGAGGGTGGCGGGGCAGCTCCTCTCTGCTTGTCCAGGGTGGACGCCTAGGAAAGCTTACTCATTGGACAAAGGTATTGGCCCTTACCCCTGAAACTACGACACCTACAGCCCCAGTCCTACTGTATAGGCTCTCCGAAGCTTGATTTCCCTCTCTGTTGTTCCGACGCATCTGACAGTCAGGTATATCGTACTTCGTCAATAAATGTTGCATTTATAAAGCTTTACCTTAGAGTGAAAGCAAATTTTTACTAATTCTAGAACATTTAGAGGGTGACTCCTCTTTCAGGAAATTCTTCATTCTCTCAATATTTGGCAAGTATCTACTGTGTACAGAGCAGAATGAGAGAAACAAAATAAATTCAAAAATTCATAATAAAGGTTAGAGCAGAAATAAATTATAGAGAAGCTATAAAACCCAAGAAAATAGGTCAATGAAACCAGCAGCTGGTTCTCTGAAAAGATCAACAAAATTGGTAAGTATCTAGCAAGACTCATCAGAGAAAGAGAGAGAGAGAAGATCCAAATAAACAAAATCACTAATGAAAGAGGAGAAATAACCACCAACAGCACGAAATACAAACAACTGTAAGAGACTATTATGAAAAACTATATGCCAACAAATTGGACAACTTAGAAGAAATGGATAAATTCCTAGAAACATATAACCTACCAAAACTAAAGCAGGAAGAAATAGAAAATTTGAACAGACCAATTTCTGGCAATGAAATTGAGTCAGTAATCCAAAAACTCCCAACAAACCAAAGTCCAGAACCAGATGGCTTCACAGGTGAATTTTACCAAACATTTAAAAAAGAGTTAATATCTATCCTTCTCAAACTATTCCAAAAAACAAGAGGAAGAAAAATTTGCAAAATCATTCTACGAGGACAGTATCACCCTGATACCAAAACCAGATAAAAACACTGCACAAAAAGACAACTACAGGTCGATATCATTCATGAACATGGATATAAAAATCCTCAACAAAATACCAGCAAACCGAATTGAACAATACATTTAAAAAATCATGGGGCGCCTGGGTAGCTCACTAGTTAAGTGTCTGCCTTCAGCTCAGGTCATGATCCTGGGGTCCTGGGATCGAGTCCCTCATCCAGCTCCCTGCTTTGCGGGAAGCCTGCTTCTCCCTCTCTCACTTCCCCTGCTTGCGTGTCCCTCTCTCGCTGTGTTTCTCTCTGTCAAATGAATAAATGAAATCTTAAAAAAAAAATCGTTCATCATGATCAAGTGGGATTTATTCCTGGGTTTCGAGGGTGGTTCAATACAAATCAATCAACACGATCCACCATATTAATAAGAGAAAGGATAGGAACCATATGATCATTTCAATAGATACAGAAAAAGCATCTGACAAAATACAACATCTATTCATGATAAAAAAAAACCCTCAACAAAGTAGGTTTAAGAGGGAACATACCTCAACGTGATAAAGGCTTTATATGAAAAACCCACAGCCAACATCATACTCAATGGAAAAACTGAGAGCTCTTCCCCCAGGGTCAGGAACAGGACATGGATTCCTACTCTCACCACTTTTATTCAACATAGTACTGGAAGCCCTAGCCACAGCAATCAGACAACAAAAAGAATATAAATAAGGCATCCATATTGGTAAGGAAGAAATAAAACTCTGATATTTGCAGATGACATGAGACTCTATATAGAAAAACCTATATATAAAACTCCAGATAAAAAACCCTAAAGACTCCCCCAAAAAACTTTTAGAACTAATATACAAATTCAGTAAATTTACAGGATATATGCAAAAGAGTGAAACCGGACCACTTTCTTTCATCATACACAAAAATAAACCCAAAATGGATTAAAGACCTAAATGTGAGACCTGAAACCATAAAAATCCTAGAAGATAGCCCAGGCAATAATCTCTCTGACCTTGGCCCTAGCAACATTTTTCTAGATATGTCTCCTGAGGCAAGGGAAATAAAAGCAAAAATAAACTATTGGGACTACATTAAAATAAAAGCTTCTGCACAGTGAGGGAAACAATCAACAAAACTAAAAGGCAACCTACAGAATGGGAGAAGATATTTGCAAGTGACGTATCTGATAAAGGGTTAGTATCCAAAATATATAAAGAACTGACACAACTCAATACCCCTAAAAAACCAGGTAATCCAATTAGAAATGGGCAGAAGACATGAAAGGATCCGATGGCCAACAGACACATGAAAAGATGCTGAACATCACTCATCATCAGGGAAATACAAATCAAAACTACAATGAGCTATTGCCTTCACACCTGTCAGAATGGCTAAAATCAACAACACAAGAAACAGTAAGTGTTGACAACGATGTGGAGAAAGAGGAACCCTCGTGCATGGCTGGTGGGTATTCAAACTGGAGCAGCCACTGTGAAAAACAGTATGGATGTTCCTCAAAACGTTAAAAGTGGAACTAGCCTATGTATTTACCCAAAAAATACAAAAACATAAATCCAAAGAGATACATGAACCCTGATGTAGATTGCAGCATTATTTACACTAGCCAAACCATGGAAGCAGCCCAACTGTCCATTGATAGATGAATGAATAAAGAAGATGTGGTATATATATGCAATGGATTATTACCCAGCCATAAAAAGAATGAGATCTTGACATTGCAACAACATGGGTAGAGCTAGAGAGTATTATATGGAATGAAATAAGTCAGTTGGAGAGAGACAAATACCATGTGATCTCACTTATATGTGGAATTTAAGAAACAAAAGAAACAAGCAAAGGAAAATAGAGACAGTGAGAGAGAGACAAACCAAGAAACAGACCCAACTATGGAGAATAAACTGATGGTTACCAGAGGGAAGTGGGGGGTTGTGGGAAGTAGATGATGGGAATTGAAGAATACATTTATCATGATGAAAAATAAAATGATAGGGACACCTGGGTGGCTCAGTCGTTAAGTGTCTGCCTTCGGCTCAGGTCATGATCCCAGGGTCCTGGAATTGAGTCCCACATCAGGCTCCCTGCTCAGCGGGAAGCCTGCTTCCTGCTGCTCCCCCTGCTTGTGCCCTCTCTCTCTCTGGCAAATAAATAAAGTCTTAAAAAATGCAAAATAAGTAAATAAAGTTTCTTTCCTCCAAGAGACTGTGACACAGCTGGACATTTGCGCCGGCATAGAATATTTCAGAATGCCTTTAGGAGCCAGTCAAATAACTATAACTGAGCAAAGGAGACTGGAGTAATGCAATAAGTGGTGGTGGGGGGGAGGACTGTGGTGAGCTGGAGAGCACATGCTCCATCTAAAGGGGAAGCCACCACCCCAATCTGGCCAATTACTATCCAGTGGGCATGCAGAGCCTGTATTACCAGACTTTTTTGTTTTTCAAAAGAAGCCAGAAATCCAGACTGGATGGAAATATTACTGATTGCCACATGGTTAGCAAATAATTTTTGAAAGTACCAAACCACCTGGGGTGCCTGGGTGGCTCGGTCGGCTAAGCATCTGACCCTGGATCTCAGACCAGGTCTTGATCTCAGGGTCGTGAATTCAAGCCCCCCATCAGGCTCCACGCCCTGTAACAAAGCATATGAAGGTCAAACAAAACACAGCTGTGGGTATTGTTATTTGCTCCCCCGCTCCGCCCCAGTCACCAGTTTGAGATCTCTCCATAATGGCAGATGATAAAGTGTCAAACCAGGTGTTATGATGGTAAGTTCTGTAGGTGCTCAGAGGAGGACAAGAGTCCCCAGGACGGTAAAATCTGGAAAGTTTTCCTTGAGGTGGCCAGATTCAGACAGGGCCCCATGTGCGGGTGTAAATCTGAGAGGCAGAAGGGAGGGGCACAAGGCTCTTGTCAAGGATGGAGAAGGGGGAGATAAGAAGGCTGTGGTCAGAACTCAGAAGAAACAGAGGTGCTTTTGGCTTGTATAAAGGCTTTGTGGTGGGGGAGGGCAGCTCCTGGCCATTGGCTGATGTCAGTGGAGGAGGTTTCTGGTCTGGGATCTCAGGGTGGCTAAAACTAGGGAAGGTGGGGGACTCCTACTTAGAGAGTCTGATTCTGGAAAGCCAGTCAGAGAGCAAGATTAAACACAGACAGATAGATGCTTCATCAGCGGGCATGGGAAAGGAACGTTTTAGTCACGTCCAGGGGCTTTTCTAGAATACAGCCAATGTAAAGGCCTGGGAGAAGAGCAAATCAATAGGGCGTGACCCTGGGTGGTGGCCAGAAAGTGAGATCTCAGTAAGAGCACAGGTGAAATATACCTCCAGGGATTCAAAACCATTCTCCCCAGGGCTCTCTGGCAGGCTGAGAGAGTAACTGAAGGAAAGATGGTATCTTAACCCCAAAGTGGGGAGCACAGGATGTGTGGCATGCAGGTGTCAGGGAGAATGGTGTCAGTCTCGCATCAGATTACGCAACCACTAAAACAAGAGGCAAGGTAGTAGGTAAGGGTCATGGAAAAAGCACAAGTATCATGGCAGAATTATGGCTTCCCAAAGTCACCCATGTCCTAATTCCCCAGAACCTAAGAATATGTTAGGTTAAATGGCAAAGTTTGGAAACAAAGGGTTTGCAGATGGAGTTCAGGTGGCTAATCAGCTGACCTTGAGATGGAGAGAGGAGCCTGCACCTTCCAGGTGGGCTCAAAGTCACAATCAACGGATAAGGGTCCCTGTAAAAGGGGGGCGAGCCAGGCAGAGTCAAGATGCCAGATGGAGGGTCAGAGGACTGGGATGTGAGAAAGGCTCGACCAGCCATTGCTAGTTTTGAAGATGAAAGAAGGGGAGAAAAGCCAAGCAATGCAGGCAGCATCTGGACGTGTCTAGAAGCAGGCAAAGAAGCAGATGTTACCCCTCGAATCTCCAGAAGGAATGCAGCCCTTCCCACACCTTGATTTCAGTCCAGTGACCCCCGTTTCAGACTTCTGACCTCCAGAACTGTAAGATCATAAATCTGTGTTGCTTTCAGCCACTAAATGTGTGGTAACTTGTTACAGCAACAGTAGGAAACTAATACAACGAGCTTTGGCTTCAGTTGGATGTAGGGTTTGATCCTGGCTCTATGCTATACCAAGGACTTTCCCTTAGTCTGGTCACTTAACCTCTCAGAGCCTCAATATCCTCATAAATGGTGTCCATAATACTTACACTTCACAGAGTTGAGATGAAAAGCAACTGAGATGATGACCAGAGAAGAGACAGCACGACAGCTGAGCACAGCAAAGTTCTTTTCTTTCCATCAGAGCACTTGAGGAAACACGGGTTAATACTTGGGACCAGTGGTGTTTTGGTAAATGGTTAGTAACCGGCTCTCAAAAAATAATGCCTGTTTATTTATGTACTGTATAAGAATGTGAAGCTATTCTACTATATAGTTTATGAATGATGAAATATACAATACTCTTTATTGAAAATTCCTTATAGCGGATTGATTTTCATATAATACTTTCATTGATTTTGCTGAATTCTTTTTTTTCAAGATCTTATTTATTCACTTGACAGAGAGAGGAGAGAGAGAGAGAGAGCACAAGCAGGGGGAGCGGCAGGCAGAGGGAGAACCAGACTCCCTGGTGAATAGGGAGCCCAATGCAGGACTCGATCCCAGGACCCTAGGACCATGACCGGAGCCGAAGGCAGATGCTTAACCGACTGAGCCACCCAGGTGCCTTGATTTTGCTGAATTCTTATATCCATTGCCAACCTACAATCACAAGAGAAGAGCAAGTGTAGTTCCTTCATGAATGGTGGTTGATAATTTCTTTGATGTTAACGAGCAAGAAGGGAAACGATGAAGCAGTGTCGGAACTTGACAAATTCATCAATGATTCGAACAACTTCTTTGCTGAATCAGACAATAGTCTCCACGTATCGGAAGTATGCTTCCTCATTTTTTTGTGTGTGTGCTATTCACAAAGCAACACACACGCTTACACACAAGTTTAACATACGTTATTAACATTTTTCTCCGTCACTTTCTTAAAGTCAAGAGTGCAATGAAAAAACAAGACTCCAAGCCCTGATTCGTAGCATTCTCAGATTTCTGCAATATCAATACTTCCACTCTGACCTATTTCAAGCTACCTATGTGACATCACCAAACACGGAATGGGCAAAGATGTACATCATTCAGACGCAACGGATGTGAAGCAGCCCAAGGTCATAGATCATGGTAAACTCATTAGGAAGTAAACTAACTGGAAAGAACTAAAGTAAACTAATTATCTGAATCCAAATAATAAATACTTATTATTCTTTTTTAATAGAATTTATTTAATTGGAGGTTTATATCATTTAATATTTTTGTTTAAGTTAATTTTTTATTTTGAGATAATTTGAGAATTACAGAAGAGTTGCAGAAGCAGTACAGAGTTCCCCATACACTTTGCCCTGCTTCCCCTTATATTGACATCCTACATAATTATAAAACATTGATCAGGGACACCTGGGTGGCTGAGTCGGCTAAGTGTCTGCCTTCGGTTCAGGTCATGATCCCAGGGTCCTTGGATCAAGTCCTGTGTCGGGCTCCTTGCTCAGCAGGGAGCTTGCTTTTCCCTTTGCCTGCTGTTCCTCCTGCTTGTGCTCTCTCTCTCTCTCTGACAAATAAATAAAATCTTCTAAAAAAACCCAACTTTGATCAAAATGGAGAAATTAGCCTCAGTACATTATTAACTAAAGTACAAAATTTATTTGGACTTCACCAGTTTTCCCACTAAAGTCTTTTTTTCTGTTCTAGGATCCAATCTAGGATCCTATGCTGCATTGAGTTGGTCATTTATTTGATAAAAAAAAATGCTCCTCAATTTCGGTTTGTCTTCTGTTGTCTCAAATAACTCAATTTTTAATGATGGTTGTGTTTCACAATTGGCTCACTAGTTTCCTAAATATTTAACAATTGGCTCTCACGAGCCACAACAAGCCAGCTCCACCCAGCTCCACACCACTACCTAGGACACTCTAAGCAAAACTGACAAACAATTCATTCGCTGTTTGGTTGGGGTGTTTTGTTTTGTTTTCCTGTTAATTCCACCAATATTTATTGGGCGCCCTCTAGGGGCTAGTGCTGGGGATGTGGAGATGACCAAAAAACAGTCCTTGCCACTGAGAAAATTACAGTTGGGGATATGACGGAGCGGTAGCCGACAATACCCCTGGAGTGATTAAGCCTAAGATGGGGAAATAGAATGTGCCGGAGCATTCAGGTGGGAGGGACCGGCCTTGCGCCTCAGGAGGTCAAGGAAGACTTCAAAGAGGAAGAAAAGGATGAGCAAGAGTCCTTAGGTTTATACGGTTTAACATTTTTTGTTTCACAGCTAACTGAAACAAGGGAATCGAGGAGGTAAGATGATAAGCAAACTGCGTCTTGATGTGTGAGGGGGAATGATGTGTGAGGGGGAATGTAGCTGAAGAAGCAGAAGGAAAAATAGTCACCCAATTATTCCTTCATTCACTAAGTGTTCATTAGGTGTCAGTTCTGTCCTGGGCCCTGGGGATGCCCAAACCTGTAATGGATGAGGACACTCAAGTGTGACTCGGATCAGGATGGCACGAGACAGTGCCTGGATGGTGTTCGAGCAGGTGGTATGAGAACACTAGCCAGCCGCCTCCTCCCTGGGAGCACAGAAGGACGTCAGGGAAGCTTCCAGGCTGCTACCGTTGTTTCACCCAGCGTAACTAACAGCTTCGGGCAGAGGACAGCGGATGCCGGAAGCTTCCTACGAAGGTAGCACGTATACACGGCCCCCTTGTCTCCAGCCCCTCACACCCAGACCCCCATGTACAGACCCCTTGGGAGCTCCTCTTGGTGATGGGCCCCTGCCTTGGGCAGACAGCATATAAATGATCGCAGGATGAACCCTCCTGTACTGTTGGTGGAAATGTAAGCTGGTGCAGTTATTCTGGAAAACAGTATGGAGATTCCTCAAAAAGTTGAAAATAGAGCTACCCTACGACCCAGCAATGGCACTACTGGGTATTTACCCTAAAGATACAAATGTAGTGATCCGAAGGGGTACATGCACCTGAATGTTTATAGCAGCAATGTCCACAATAGCCAAACTATGGAAAGAACCTAGATGTCCATCAACAGATGAATGGATAAAGAAGAGGTGGTATGTGTGTGTGTGTGTGTGTGTGTGTGTGTGTACACACACACACACACACAATGGAATATTCTGCAGCCATCAAAAACTGAAATCTTGTCATTTGCAACGATGTGGATGGAACTAGAGGGTATTATGCTAAGTGAAATAAGTCAATCTGAGAAAGACAATTATCATATGATCTCTCTGATATGAGGAATTTGAGGGGCAGGGTGGGGGGTTGTGGGGGGTAGGGACGGAAAAATAATGAAACAAGATGGGATGGGGAAGGAGACAAACCATAAGAGACTCCTAATCTCACAAAACAAACAGAGGATTACTGGGGGTGGGAGGGTAGGGATAGGGTGGATGGGTTATGGACATTGGGGAGGGTTTGTGCTATGGTGAGTGTTGTGAAAGGTGTAAGCCTGATGATTCACAGACCTGTACCCTTGGGGCAAATAATACATTATATGTAATAATAAAAAAATGATCACAGGATGAAGTAATGTTGACAAGGTATTGAAGACCAACTGGAGGCAAGGGCCCTCGATCTGAGACCGAGACCCCCAGAAAAACTCCTATGTCACTTCTTCAGCCCCAAGACATTCACACCACAGCCATGCTCTAGTCCACTGTACTGCTTTATTTTTCCCAGAGCATTTATTACTATTTGAAAATATCGAAGCGTTTACTTGCTTCTGTCTGTCTTCTTCCTCTAGAATCTCAGCTCCTCAAATGCCATTTCCTTGTCTGTCTCGTCATCTGTATCTCCCCAGCTCACTGCTCAGGGCCTGGCCATCGGGGCACTATTTGTGGAACGGATGAGGGAATGGACAAATGGGAGGGTGGATGCTATTGGCTCACATCTGAGGGCTGCATTCATGACCCTCTGTGGCCCAAACTGTCTCCCTCAATTTTAAGTCTTCAGTGCCTTGACTCCAAACTTGAACCTTACGTGGAGGAAGAAAACGGCCCTGTGTGAAACGCAGAGTGCTCCTCTTGGATCTGTTGTGAGAGTGTGAGAGACAACAACAACCAGTATTGCACTTGCTAAGTACCAGTTCCCATTCTAAGCACTTTATATATATTCAGTAAAGAGTTGCCGAGTCTCTAGTAGGGGCCGGGCACTGTTTAGGCCTGAGGGATATGGCAGTAAGGTAAGACCGAAGTCTCTGCTTTGGAGGAATTTAAATATTAGCTCATTTATTATAAAAACAACCTGGGGGGCGCCTGGGTGGCTCAGTGGGTTAAAGCCGCTGCCTTCGGCTCAGGTCATGATCCCAGGGTCCTGGGATCGAGGCCCACATCTGGCTCTCTGCTCAGCAGGGAGCCCGCTTCCCCCTCTCTCCTCTCTCTCTGCCTGCCTCTCTGCCTACTTGTAATCTCTCTCTCTGTGTCAAATGAATAAATAAAATCTTTTTAAAAAAACAATAAAAAAATAAAAACAACCTGGGGTGCCTGGGTGGCTCAGTCGTTAAGTGTCTGCCTTTGGCCCAGGTCATGATCCCAGGGTCCTGGGATCAAGTCCCACATTGGGCTCCCTGCTCTGGAGGAAGCCTGCTTCTCCCTCTCCCACTCCCCCTGCTTGTGTTCCCTCTCTTGCTGTGTCTGTCAAAAATAAATAAATAAACAAACAAACAAACAAACAAACAAATACAACCTGAAGGGACACCTGGGTGGCTCAGTCAGTTAAGCATCTGCCTTGGGCTCAAGTCACGATCCCAGGGTCCTGGGATCAAGTCCCAAGTCGGGCTCCTTGCTCAGCGGGGAACCTGCTTCTCCCTCTGCCTCTCCCCCTTCTCATCCTCTCTCTCTCTCTCTCTGACAGATAAATTAAAAAATCTTAAAAAAAAACCAACCTGAAAATGTAGATTTTGTGACTATTTCCATTTTAAAGATGAGAAAATTGAGGCACAGAGGCCAAGTAGCTTGCCCAAGATCCTACAGCTGTGAAATAGCAGAGCCAGGCAGTCTGGACATTCTTAACTAAGTTACCCTGGATACGGGGAAGTGCTTGACAAACTATGAATGACTTCGACAAATTCGAGTTCCCATTATTCTGGGTGGGAGCACGGTGCATTGTAGGGGCAGAAAAGAGACTGGGCCAGGGCCTCAGAGGGTGAATGGAATGTAGTGGTCCCGGAGGTGCCTTTGGCCCTCCCTGGACCAGGAGAGCACTGGCGGTGCTGTGTCTCTGGGTGTCCTGCCGCCCCTTGCTGGAGACTGCCAGACTTGGCCGACTCCTGGGAGGTAAGGCTGCATAAAGGGGGGACCACAAGGCCCTCCTATCACCAATGCACACGTTGCTCTTTGTCTTTTTTTTTTTTTTTTGCTAGAATCCGTTCTGGTCCCCCTTCTACTGATTTGTTGCCCTCACGGTGGACCCCCCCTTCCCATAGTCCTCCCATTTAGCCTTCTAGCCTGAGAGGACAAAGGAAAGTTTGGCCAACCCCCACTGGGCTTTTCTAGTTTTCTTTCCATTGGAACAAAGCACAGCTCACTCAGTGCTCTCTGATCTTTGGAATGAGAAAGGAAAATAGTTTATCACATGCAGTATCCCCGCACACACTACCCCCACTGCTCACTGGTCTCTGCCTCTCAGGACACCCAAGATTCCTGGCAGGGCTAGGAGGGGAAGGCACCTCCCTTCTGCTCAGCCCTCAGGGAGCTGGGGGGAGAGTGATGACTTCCACCTGAGCTGGCCTGTTTTCTCCCCCTTTGGGCTCCACCTGTGGCCTAGATGGAACAGAAGGAAGAACCGAGTATCCTCCCTTCTGATTCTCTCCCAGCTCCAACCACACCAATGAGCCTCCCAGACCGTGGTCAGCAGATTTCCGAGGGATTCTTGCAGAAAGAGAGGTGGTGTGGGACTTTGAACCAATTCCTTAACCCCTCCAACACCCAGTGTTCTCCTCTGAAAAAAAAGGGTCTAAGAATGCCTGCTCTGCACTGTTATTGTAAGAACTAAAACTTGACATGAGAAATGCTTGAAGAATGCGAGGCCCCAAGTAGACTGGGTAGAAGAGTCTGGTCTGGGAGAGAAGACGAGGATTGTTCCAGAGATGGACCCACCTGTGTAGTAGGTGTGGTAGAAGGAGTTGCTCTGGAAAGTGGGGTGGGACATCATCCCACTGCTGGTCTCTGACAGGCTTCTGCCCTACACCAGGCCTTTGAACTAGAGCCAGGCACACGTCAGAGAATCCAGCCGGCGTGGCTGAAGGCAGCTGACGAGCAGCCATCTCCCTCCCCACGTCGTGTCTGAACAGCTGTCCCAGTTGGCCAGGCCCTCACCTTGCCCCGTACAGATCATCACATCTTATCTCTCACCTGATAAACGAGCAAATGGAGGATCAGTGAGTAGAAGGGACTTGCCCAAGGTCACCCAGGGGAGACCCGCTAACTCCTACGGTCCAGTGGGCTCTCTGCTTCCCATTGACAATCTGCTGCTGAGAAACCCAGGTCATACAGCCCAGAAATGACCCGGGGCAACCTCATGGATCCCCACTGTCGACCTGTTTCTTCAGTTAGTCCTTAGCAAGTGCCTACTGTGCACCAGGTGCTTTTCCAAGTGCTAGGAATATAGCACGTCAAAAAAAGACCAAAATTCCTATTCTCATGAAGTTTTACATTCTGGTGGAGGGAGACAGAGAACAAATAAAATAACTGAGTGCAACTGTAGTAGGTTAGAAGGCGATGTCTGTTTTGGAGAAAAATGAAACAATAGAGGGGCTCAGGGGACCAGCAGAACTGGGGTGCTGTTTTAGAATAGGATGGTCAAAGGAGGCTTCATTAAGAAGGTGGCATGTGAGCCGAGATCTGAATGAAGAGAGAGACTGAACCACAAAGACATGCGGAGGAAAATATTTCTAGGAAGAGAGAACAGCAGATGCAAAGACCCTGAGGCTGTTTGGGGAAGAGCAAGGAGGCCAGTGTGGCTGCAGTAGAGTGAGTGAGAGGGACAGTGATCGAATATAAGGTCAGACAGGTCATGGAGGGTGGTTTGAAAATCATGTAGGGCTCTGTAAGGCCCTGTTAAGTGGCCTCACGTAAGGCCACTGTAAGGACTATGGCTTTGGGTCTGAAATAGAGAACCATGACAGGGTGCTGAGCAGGGGCAGGACATGACCTGACTCGTGTTTCATCAGGATCACTCTGGCGGCTGTGTCAAGAGCAGACTGAAGAGTGTATAAGGTGTACTAATTTGATAGAACAGGGAGACCCCGTTGGAGACTATTGCAAATATCTAGGGGAGAGACCATGGACGTGGTAACACATGGCTTGCTTCTGGATATTATGAAGGTGAAAACAATGTGATATGCCCATGGAGTAGACATGGAATACAAGAAAAGAGAGGAGTTAAGAATGACTTTAAGGTTTGAGTCCCGAGCGATTAGAAAGTTGGGGATGCCGGGGCACCCGGGTGGCTCAGCCGGTTAAGCGTCTGCTTTCGGCTCAGGTCATGATCTCAGGGTCCTGGGATCGAGTCCCACATCGGGCTCCCTGCTCAGCGGGAAGTCTGCTTCTTCCACTCCCTCTGCTGCTGCTACTGCTCTCTCTCAAATAAATAAAGAAAATCTTAAAAAAAAAAACAACCTTGGGGATGCCATTAGCTGGGCTGGGGGAAAATGAACGGGCAACAGGTTTTTCTGGGGAGACAGTCAGGAATGCGGCTTTCAACATGGCAAGTCTGAGATGCCTAGGAGACATCCAAGTGGATGCCTGTGAAAGCCAACCCCCCCACCCCATGACAAAGCAAGTGGAATTCCCTAGGAACAGCAGAAGCAGCAGCCCTGCACATCTGAGCCTACCCCAATCACTCACTGGTTCAGCAGGTACAGAGTAAGCAGGCCCAAGTGCTGGGGATATGGCTCCCTGCTAGCCTCACTGTCATCAGTCTCTGGCCCCTCCTGTCCACCTCACACACGCAGGCTCCAGTGTGGGCTTTCCAAAGTCAAGGTCGGCCACATCCCTCCCCTGCTCCAAGCCTCAGCTGGCTTCCCACTGTGTCTGGGGTAAAGACCAATATCCCGAGTGTGGCCCCTGCGGCTCTAATGATCCACTCTGTTTCCTGCCACTCCCAGGAAACACGCCAGTCACCAGGGCCAGGGCGGGCCCTCCATAACCATAACTCCCGAAGGTCTGCTCTTGGGCCTCCCCGGGCTAGAAAAGGCCCACTAGGAAAAACTGCCCTCAGCTTGGTTTCCTCTGTTGTCTTCCTCCAGTACCTGGCCCAGCCACCCCCCTCTTCCCGGAAGCCTGCCTTCCTCAGCTTTTACACACTCACACAGAGGGATCCTCCCTCAGGAAACTCTGAGCCTTCGCACATTTGAGAGTCACTCTCTGGTCTCCCATCTCTCCCCCCACCCCCGCACTGGACTAGTTGCTCCTTGAGGGCAGAGGTTGTTGTTTCTTATTTATTTGTCTCTGTAACCCCAGCATAGCCCTTGCCAAAGGATTAAGTACAGTTTTATTGAATGAATGAATGGATGAATGAGTGAGTGAGTGAGTGAATGGTCTAACATGCTACAAGAGAGATACAAAAGGATCACTAAAGTATTCTGTGGGGGTCAGAGAGGATCACGGAGATGCCGTTTAAGCCAGGTCGGGAAGGTCAGGCAAGATTTTAGCAGGAAAAAAAAAATTCTCAGGGACGTGCAGCTAAATTTTGCTTCTCACATGGGTCACAAACTAGCCGCCCAGAGGCTGAAATATGGTTTGCAGATGCGCCTGGTCTGGCCATTTTTTTTGGCTCGCACAGTGTTTTCAAAAGTAATGTGAGGAGACAGGCATTGTGTTTGGTCACACCATGAGTTGTCCTGCACTTAGCTAATTCTCATCCTCGTGTTATCTGCCAAGGGCAGTGTGGGGAATGCGGCCCTGCATGCATATGAGTTTGCTTCCTCCGGTCAGGGAACCCCAGTGTCTGCTCTCACTGGCCCAAATTCCTATTGCTGAGGGGAGAACAAACTTAGCTCATTCAGGCAGAGCCCGCAAGCCATGTAAGCCGCATGGTCAGGCCAGGCCGGCTGGTTAGGAGCCATGCGGATGAAGGCCCAAATGCCTGCCAGTCCCAGGACCATCATCTCTACCTCAGATTCTCTGAGGTGTGCAAGAGCTCTCCTCACAATGGCAGGAGGGGACGCAGCTGCAGAGCCCAGGCTGGGGCTTGGCTGGCCCTGCCCCCCAGTTACTCCAAACAGAGAGAACACAGCAACCCCAGAATCTCCTCTGACGCTTCTGTCCCAGCAGGGGGGTTGCATTTCAGGAAGATGCCTGGCAGTGTGATGAGGAGGAGGCCCCTGGCAGAACGGGGGACCCAGGTGTGGGTCTGCAAGCAGAGGCCCAGCCTTATCCTCTCGACCTGACCTGCGGAGGGGGTTGAGCTTCTGGGATACCAAGGGGAGCCGAGTGTGCCACAGATGGCACAGCCCACCGCGTGGACTGCCACGGCTTCCAGTGGGACTCTGCAAGCCAGTTAGAGCAGGTGCGGAGCCCCTCCGATGCAGTCAAGTGCTGCCAGGCAGCGGCTCAGCTGGCTATGCAGGAATGAAAGTGAGAGCAGTCCACTCTGCACCTATTCAGCGGACACGGTGCTGGGTGGGGTGTAGGGGGGCTCCTGTGGCTACCAAGACATCTTGGCTTCCACCTGCACGCAAGCAACAGCAACTTCCGCCAGGCCCCTGACCATGTCAGCAACATCTGAATAACACACAATACACCCACAGGCATACCAGCCCCCGCATCTCATTCCCCTGTGTGTGTTCAGCCTTCAGTCCTGGCCACAGCTGGGCCCCGGGGCAGCCAGCTTCCAGCGCCCCACCCCAGCTGTACCCGCTTCCACTTCCACAAACAGGCGTACCCACTTCCCCTTGCACACACCACAGGCTGAAGGCTCTCACTCCACACCTTGCTGACCTGAGTAGGTTCCAGTCGTGCCAAGGAAACCGACAACACACACCCAAAACCTAAAGCCGTGCTTCGAAGGCTCTCAAGTGTGTTCTGTCAAGTTTCTTTAGAATGCCCCTGCTGCATTCTCTTTGGGTTCAACAGACAGTACGAGGGATCTGTTTCCCTGAATTCATGAGCCACCGAGCAGCACAGGACAGAATGGGGGAAGCAGAACCACACAGAATCGATCCCTTTCACCCCAGGAAGCTCCCTAGAGTTGTTCTGGACACCATGAAACAGCTCAGTCAGAAACAGTATCCGTCTTCTCCCCTCCGCCTCCCTCATCCTCCCTGGCCCCATCCCAGATGGCTAAGACGGCTACAGATGGGGTGGATTTGCCATGCGTGTCCTCTAACTGAATAGCCCCTCTACACCCTCCACACTGAGCTTCAGGGCCGTCAGCGGATTTACCCAGGGACCATGCCCAGTGCTGGCCACCCCCCCCACACACACACACCAGCCCTCTGCCGGGCTCTCGGTACCTTTTACCCAGATGCTGCCCAAACTCGTGGGATTCCAGCGCTGTCCCAGCTGGGCCTGTGCCTTCCAGCAGCGGCTGTTTGTCTAGCATCCCCCAGGGAGCTGTGGCCAGGCAGATTTGCAGCTCATGTGGCCCTTGGGACCTGCGACTGCAAAGGACCCCTGTGGTGAGAACACCATTCCTGACCTTCCCTTCTCCGTGGAGTCTCAGTGCGGACTGGGCCACCGAGAGCCAGGCGGAGAGCGAGAGAGCAAATGCTTGCTAGCACACACTCCGCATTCAGCACTTTGTCCTGAAGAGGATCCTGCCAGGCAACGTGGGCTAAATTCATACTTTGTGCCTGCAACCAATGCCCCCTGTGTATGCCCAGCTGGCTGCCAATGGGCAGGCTGTGCTGGGGCCTTTCTAGGCGCTAAATGGGCCCCGCTTGTACTGGGCTGTGGGAAGACAATCACTCAATGGCATAACATCTCTGTGGCTGACCGGGAAAGCCAGGAATACTAAGGGCACACACCACTGTTCTTTGCTGGCCTGTCTGAGGAGGGCAGAGCCAGTCAGGCCTGGCTGCGGCGTATTAGATGACATTGGAAACCACTTAAGCGCAGCACTGGTAGTTTTTGCTTCAAAGCAGGTCAAACAGAGAATCCCTCCCTCCCCGGGTGTTAAAAGGTGCATAAACACTACCTAATCCAAGGGTCACAAATGTAAATGCCTTTAGGCACCCAGCAGCTAATGAAAATGAGAGAGAAGGGCAGGTGTGAGCAGTTGGGGGAGGGGCTAGGGAACTAGAGCACACAGGCCTTACAAAAAAGGCATTTAGGAACATTCTAACGTGCCCACCAACAATGCGTGCCTTCAGGCCCTTAGGGCTTTTAGGGCCTAAGAGCTGTAAATTTGGGATTGCTGTTGGAATGCCCTGCAATCCAGAGGAAAGGACTTACCCAAGGTCACCTGACTGGTTAGTGACAGAGACCCCTTCCCACCAATTTGGCAGAACGAGTCCCACAGTATCCGCATCTGGTTCATTCTTTCTTTCCTTCAACCAACAGGTTGCGACCCCCACAATGTTCTAGGCAACCTCCTGTGTTGTCAGGGCCCCAGAAGTGAACCATACATGTTCTCAATCCTCAAGAAAGTCTCAGTTCAGTAGGGTGGTGGCAGGAACTAAGCCTGGAAATCGAGGTGGCGAGCGGGCAGTGTGGACCTTGAATGCCAAGCTGAGGCACCTCGATTCCATGCTGTAAGCAGCAGAGGAGCCTTGGGCAAGTTATGAGCAGGTCCCAGAAAGCTGTTCTCGAAGACTCATCTAGCAGTCATGACACGATGAATTAGGCCAGCAGGATGGGGAGGTGTCACTGGAGGCACAAAGAGTGGCTAATCCAATACTCTAGACCTGAGGTCACGAGGCCAGAAGTCACTAAGAAGAGAGGGCAAGGATTGAACGTGTAAGACACTGCAAATCAATAGGGTAGAGCTTCTAGGTGTATGTGCCTATGTGAGAGTGTATCTACGAGTGAGTGTATGTGTGTGTGTGTGTGTGTGTGTGTGTGTGTGTGTGTAAATGGGCCTGGAATGAAGGAGATGTGTTGGCAGAGACAAAAGGAGAGAAGAATCAAGATGACTCCAAAATGGGGTGGATGGCTAGAATGCCAACAGAGAGGAAGAAACCAGGGGACCTGGGTTGGGGAAGATTAGGTGGATGAAGATGTCCAAATGTTTCTCTACCACAGTGAGCGGCCTGAAGACCAATAAAAAGAATCTGGGATTGTCTGTTTTATGCTATTATAGCCTCTCCATCCTCAGTATGGAAAATTGAGCCAGGGCCTCTTGACCTCTCAACTCTTCCATATGCCCGGAAGTGACCTCTGGGGAAATCCCACTTGATGACTCTGGTTGAAATGGTCCAACGATTTAACAAATACTAATCAAATAAATAACGAAAATACATTCTCCACCCCCAGCCTCTTTCTGTCCCCCACTCTGAAACAGCTCTGTGGGAAAGTCAGTTTGGGAATTTCCCACATGTGTCCATGACCGCAGTGCCGGAGCAGTGGTCTGAGTCAGCTACAACCTTCAAAATTCTGTATTCGCTTCTCATATCAAAGGCAGCGTGCTGGCTAGAAGAGCTTTGATGATGCTATAAAATAATTCCCCACATCAGCTCTGGGGCTAGCTGGGACTTCTGTGCCAGTTTCCAAAGGCCCGGGCAGCCAGGTAGAGAGAGCGCGAGGGGCATGTGACCTACCCATCAAGCCCATCCGGATGATCCACTAGCCTCACACATCCCCACAGGGATGGTCCATTTGCCTTCCATTCATTCCCTCCACAGTCCCCCATTTCCTCCCTCTGGGAAGAGAGCAGCATCATCGAACAAGCCAGAACCCAAAATAGATGAGGACTTCCAGTCCAAGCCTTGGCCACAGAAAGTGGACAGGAAAACTTGCAGGCAGAGCTGAAGCCGAAGGATGCGTGGGGCTCTGGAGAAAAGAGTAGGAGCTCTGGGGTCCCACTGTGGTTCAACTTGCAGCTTGGCCTCCTACCAGGTCTGGCCATAGAGTAAAATTGCAATTATGGGGCGCCTGGGTGGCTCAGTCGGTTAACTGTCTGTCTTCGGCTCAGGTCATGATCCTGGGCTCGTGGGATTGAGCCCCGCATTGGGTTCCCTGTTCCACGGGAAGCCTGCTTCTCCCTCTCCCACTCCCCCCTGCTTGTGTTCCCTCTCTCATTGTGTCTCTCTCTGTCAAATAAATAAATAAAATCTTTTAAAAAATAAAATAAAATTACGATTATGACACTTCCCTTTTAGGGTTACTCTGAGGATTACATGCAATGGTGTATGCACAGTTCCTGGAACACAGTAAATGCTCAATAAAAATTTGTTTCCTCTTTCATCACTTCTGCTTTTGAAGATGAGGTCTTTTGCAAAAACGACCAGCTGTTGGACCAAAATACCACCTGGTAGGAGGGGTGAGTGGGCAAGAGAGCCAAGGGGAAAGGAAAGAGTGCCAACATCTCATCTTACCAAGTGGAGATTCAAAAGGTGCAGCCAATAATTGATGAAACAACATAAAAGTGCTTGGTACATTGCAAAGTTTACTAGAATAATCACTAAAGGTATAAAAAAAAGTGGTGACACAGTCACATAATTGTGAGGAGTCCTCGACCAGCTTAGCAGGAAGTCAAGAGAGAATTTCCAAACACGGGTAAACAAAGAAATAAAAGTGGAAGTGCTTTATGTAGAGACATGAGGGTACAGACAGGAAGAAAAGACCTAAAATTGGTCGCTGCCCAGAAACGGGACTAGGAGCAGGGATTCCTGCAGCGTCCTGCTGTTTCTTTCCCTGGGCATGTTCCACTCTGATGACAAAAACCGAGCCAGGAATAATATGGCAAGTCAGAGTTGGCACCCATGTCCACCACCATAAGGCATGGCCCACAACATCATGGCCGGCACACACTTCAGGGTTAGCCCCCTTACCTGCATGCATTGCACACCCCTCCTTTGAGGCAAACCAGAGCCTTAAAAAGGGGGAGAAACTTGATTAAGGCCAGTTGCTCAAAGAATCTCCCTTGCAGGGGATGAGAGACAGGAGTTTGGGTGGCATGGGGCACAGGTCAACTGGAGAAGAACACATTTTCCATTGGGCAGGGTCTACGCATCCCACCCCCTGGGTCCTCCGTCTGATGAGCAGTTCACACCAGCTGACCCTAGACAGCAACTCGCTGTGCCAGGATATGGCACACATGGCCACACAGCTCCATGCTTCTGCGACCGTGCCCACAAGAAGTAGTAGGCGGTAAGATCCACATCAGCTTCCAGCCCAGAAGGACCGCACTGCTCTCCATCCCACAGTTCGATACCACTGCCTGGTGGCTCCTCTCTTCAATGTTCATTCATCCAGAAAGAACCCATTGATGCCTGTTCTGTACACAGCTGTAGTGCCCAACAGGAATGCAAAGACCACTTCAAGGGAGAATGAATTAAACCTTTCGGTAGAGGAAAAATTGGAAAAGGTTGCTTATGGAACAGCTTTGCTTGGGCCCAGGCCAGAACCAGAATACTCTGAAACATGCAAACACACACACACACACACACACACACACACACACACACACGTATATGTGCACACACACACGTATATGCACACACGTACACACTCAGCCTTGGAATACACACCCACAGACACACCTCCTGATGATCTCTGATAACCCTTTTTCCCTTTGTCAAGTCTGGCGTGGTGGCTCTCGGTCAGGTTTTTTTCTCAATTTTATTGGAAATAATTGGCATACATCACTGTATGAGTTTAAGGCATATAGCATGATGATTTGATTACCATATATTGTGATGTGATCACTATAATAAGTTCAGCTGACATCTGCCTTCTCATATCCGAAGAGAAGAAAAGAAGAGGGGGGACACATTTCTTCCTTGTGATGAGAGCTCTTGGGATTTACTCTTAGCGGCCTTCCTCTGGGTCCCAGGACAGTGTTGGCCCCGGTCACCGCGTGCTGCGTTCCGTCCCTCGTGCTTCTTTGTCTTGTACCTGGAAGTTTGTGCCTTTTCACCCCCTCCCTCCAACTTCCACCCTCTCTCCCCGCCTCTGGGAACCACCAGTCGGATCTCGGTTTCTGCGAGTTTGTTTTGGTTTTTGCTGTGCGGTTCCGCACAGGAGTGAAATCAGATGCTCCGTGTCTTTCTCGGTCTGACTTCTTACAGAGCATAATACCCTCGGGGTCCATCCATGTTGTCGCAAAATGGTAGGATTTCCTCGTTTTCTTTTTTTTTTTTTTATGGCCGAATCGCAGTCTATCGTGTGTGCATCATCCAGCTTCTTTGCCCATCCATCCACTGATGGACACTGAGGGTGTTTCCATGTCTTGGCTACCACAAATGATGCTGCAATGGACATGGGGGTGCAGATATCTTTTCGAGTTAGTGTTTTTGTTTCCTTTGGATATATTCCCAGAAGTGGAATTAATGGATCATAGGGCAGTTCTATTTTTAATTTTTTGAGGATCTTCCATACTGTTTTCCAGCATGGCAGTGCCAATTTACATTCCCACCAACAGTGCACAAGGGTTCTCTTCTGTCCACATCCTCACCAACACTCGTTATCTCTTGTCATTTTGATGATGGCCATCCAAACAGGGTTGAGGTGATATCTCATCGTAGTTTTAATTTGCATTTCCCTGATGATTAATGATGTTGAACATCTTTTCATTAACCTGTTGACCTTCCATATATCTTCTTTGAGGAAATGTCTATTCCGGTCCTTCTCCCAGTTTTTAATTAGGTTATTTGGCTTTTTGGCTATTAAGTTGTATGAGTTTTTTAAATATGTTTTGAATATTAACTCCTTATCAGGTATATAGTTTGTAAATATATTCCATTTTGTAAGTTGTCTTTTCACTTTGTTGATGGTTGGGTGTTTCTTTTCTCCTTCCATTTATTTTATTTTATTTTAATTTATTTATTTGAGAGAGAGAAAGACGGTGACAGAGATAACGAGAGAGAGCACAAGCGAGGAGGAGAGAGAGAAGCAGGCTCCTGCTGAGCAGGGAGCCCGACATGGGACTCTCCCAGGACCCCAGGATCATGACCTGAGCCAAAGGCAGACACTTAACCAACTGAGCGACCCAGGCACCAACCCTCTCCCTCCATTTTTTTAAACAGTTTTATTGAGATATAATTCATAGTACCATACAATTCAACCAATAAGACAATTTAATGGCTTTTAGTATATTCAGAGTTGTGTGTGCATCCTTACAGTCAACTTTAGAATATTTTCATCACCCCCCCCCAAAGAAACCCAATACCCATTAGTTCTATTCCACCTCACCCACAGCCCTGGGAAAACACGAATTTATTTTCTGTCTCTGTGAATTTGCCTATGGAACCGTAGAGTGCATGGGATTTGGCATCTGGCTTCTTTCCCTTAGCACAATGTTTCCAAGGTTCACCTGTGCTGTAGCATATATCCGTACCTCATTCCTTTTTATGGCTGAGTAATATTCCATCATATGGTTCTGGATATACCACGTTTGTTTATTCTGCTCATGTGCTGAAAGACATTTCCGTCTGTTGTTTATGATGAATAATGCTCCTAAGAACATTGTACGAGCTTGTGTGTGGATATATATTTCCATTCCTGTTGGGTAGAAACCCAGAAGTGGAATTACTGGGTCATATGGGAACCTGGATCAGATTCTTAAGCTTTTAACAAACTGCCAGACTGTTTTCCAAAGTGGCTGCACCACTTTACATTCCTACCAACGGCATATGAGGGTTCCAATTGCTCCACATCCCAGCAAACACTGGCTTTGTTCCGTATTTTTTACTTCAGATATCCTATTAGGTGTGAAGTGGCATCTGGTGGCTTTGACTCACACTTCCCTCATGGCTAACGATGTTGCCCACCTTTTCATGTGCTTGTTGGCCATTTGTACGTTCTCTTTGGAGAACCATCTATTCAGATCTTTTGCCCATTTTAAAATTGGGCTCTTTGTCCTTTTGTTATTGAGTTGGAAGAGTTATGTTTTGTTTTGTTTTGTTTTTGAGTTGTAAAGAGTTCTTTGTGTATTCTGGATACAAGTCTCTTATCAGATATATGATGTACAAAAATTTTCTCCCATTCTGTGGGTTGTCTATTCCCTTTCTTGGTAGTGTCCTTTGAAAGGCAAGTGTTTTTTTTTTTTTACTTTTGATAAAGTTCAATTAACCTATTCTTTCTTTTGCCACTTGTACTTTTGGTGTCTAGCTAAGAAACCATTGCCTAATCCAAGGTCATGAAGATTTATACCTATACTTTCTTTTAAAAGTTTTAAAGTTTTAGCTCTTACATTTAGGTCTTTGATCCGTTTTGAGTTAATTTCTGTATATGGTATGTTCTTAGGGATGAGACTTCATTTTTTTTTTGCATGAGGATTCTTCCTTTTTATTTTCTTAGTGGAAAACCGGGTCCAGGCAAAATGTGACTTAAGATAATTACAAATAGCATCGATATGATGATAGCACCTCCATGAGGTGCTAACATATGCTCTTATTTTCACAGCAACATGTCAAGGTAGACCCTCATGCTATTCTCACTTCCCAGTTAGTAAAAGTGAGATGGATTAACTTGTCTTACATTGCACAATGGGCAAGTGGCAGAGTGACAATTTGTATCAGGCCCACCTGTCTCCAAAGCCTAGATTCCTGGTGCTGCGCCGGGCTGAACTGGGTGTCATCTGTTCACTGCCCTCTTCCTCTCAGTCTGTCCACACACACACACGCATGCGCACACATGTGTGTGTGCATGCATGCACGTGCGCAAACACATATACAACCTGGAATGTAATACATGTTTGAGATATGTTGGTTGGATGACTAAATAAACACAGGTTGTTGACAACAGTTGATGCTACAAAGGATGCGATCCCAGGGTGGGCTAAAAAGTGCCAGGGCCAGGAGCAACCTGGCAGAAAAAGGAGTAGTAACCTCGGCATCAAGCCCCGAATGTACCAGCAGCTTCCGGTCCGATGTTGGGGTGCCGTTCCATTCCTCCCAGACTGAGTAAAACATCTATTTTGGAAACCTCTTTCTGCCACCCCACACAGGGTGAAGGTAAAGATCTATAGTGGTTTGTGTGGCCTGGCAACCCATGGGGATTATCTGTGAAGCTGTTCTAAACAGAGTCCTGGCACCAAATGAGGGCTCCAGAGCTGGGGCCCAGTATAAAGCACTGAAAGGCAGTGGGTGGCAGGGCCAAGGGAGGATCTGACAGCAGTCCAAGATTCCCTTGTAAAGGACAGCACTCTAATCAGGGGCAGAGAAGGCCTAGGCACCTGACAACTGGCTAGGAAAGGAAAACTTAGAAGAAAAATTTAAGAGATGTCTAATGATTTCTTAGTTTATTTTCTTTTTGAACAAAGATTTTATTTATTGGGGCACCTGGGTGGCTCAGTCATTAAGAGTTTGCCTTCGGCTCAGGTCAGGATCCCGGAGTCCTGGGATGGAGCCCTGCATCTCTCTCCCACTCCCCCTGCTTGTGTTCCCTCTCTCGCTGTGTCTCTCTCTGTCATATAAATAAATAAAATCTTTAACAAAAAGATTTTATTTATTCATATGAGAGAGAGAGTGAGCATGAGCTGGGGGTTGGGAGAGGCAGAGGGAAACAGAGAAGCAGACTCCCCCATGAGCAGGGAAGGCTGACGCTCAGGGCTCGATCCCAGGACCCTGGGATCATGACTTGAGCCGAAGGCAGACGCTTAACTGACTGAGCCACCCAGGCGCCCCTCTTAGTTTATTTTCTAATAGTAATAATACTAGCTACTTAAATTAGGGTTTCTCATGTGCCAGGTATTGTGCTAAGCACTTCACATGTGTTAACTCATTTAATCCTCACAAGAACCCCATAGTATAGATAATGTCATGATCTCTATTTTCCACCTGAGAAAACTGAGGCAAAGAGACTTGGGGTAACTTGCCCACACAGTCACGCAGAGAGTAAGTGGCAAAGCCAGAAACGGAATGCAGGTCTCCTGGTTCCAGACTCTGTGCACTTAAACTGCTAGGCTGTACGAATACAAGTAGTAGATAAATAAGGGAGGAGGGAGAAAGAAGGTCACCTCCTTCTAGAAAGTTACATTAAGATTTCAGAAACTTTCACCATCCCCCTTGTGAGGTGTCTGGAGCACTCTGAAAAGTTTTTATTTTTATTTTTTAATTTTTAAAAGATTTTATTTATTTATTTGACAGAGAGAGAGACACAGCGAGAGAGAGGGAACACAAGCAGAGGGAGTGGGAGAGGGAGAAGCAGGCTTCCCGATGAGCAGGGAGCCCGATTCGGGGCTCGATCCCAGGACCCTGGGATCATGACCTGAGCTGAAGGCAGACACTTAACGACTGAGCCACCCAGGTGCCCCTCTGAAAAGTTTTTAAAGGTTTACCAACACATGGTGGTGCCATGATGAGGACTATGGTTTTAGTTACTGGAAGTTTCCGATGCCACCTGGCATGGGCACACATACTCTGGAAGGGCAAATACTAGCTAAGGTTTATAAAAGGACTTACTGTGTACAAGGCAATATTCTGAGAGCTTTCATGGACCTCTGAATTTAATAATCACAACAATCCTTTGAGGTAGGTGCTATATTAGCCCCCATTTTACAGGTGAGACAATGAGACGGCGTTACACAGATCATAAGGGGCAAAACCGAGATTTGAACCTGGGCACTCCATCTCTCCATGTGGGACACATAACACCTGCGCTAAACCAATCTTGCCAAAGCCTGTAGGGACAGCTTAACCACACCTGCTACAAAAGGAGTCAGACTATAATAGTATCTTGTCCTCGAGCAGCCAGTCACTCCATTTCTTGTTTGGCAACTTGTTTTAAACCTACTTTTTTAAAAAAAAGATTTTATTTATTCATTTGACACAGAGAGAGAGATTACAAGTAGGCAGAGAGGCAGGCAGAGAGATAGGAGAGAGGAGGAAGCAGGCTCCCCGCTGAGCAGAGAGCCCGATGTGGGCCTCGATCCCAGGACCTTGGGATCATGACCTGAGCCGAAGGCAGTGGCTTTAACCCACTGAGCCACCCAGGCGCCCTAAACCTACTTTTTAAAAAGTGCCTTATGTTGACTTCAGCAGTTTTCACAAGCACCAACATATTCTGGCCCCAACCCACCCTGATACCATTGTTGTACAGTCATATCACCCTTTTTATTGGTTATCCTAGAGAAAAAAAGCAATGCTCTGTGATTTTTGCAGAGGTAAAAGTGAATCTCAAGTCTCTTCCTTGTCCTCCTGCCCCTGCATGTCTTTCCTTCTCTATGATACAGTGGAAAGACAACAAACAGGCTTTTGGGTAGACAGATCTGGATTCTTTTTTTTAATATTTTATTTATTTGACTGAGTGAGACAGCAAGAGTGGGAACACAAGCAGGGGGAGTGGGAGAGGGAGAAGCAGACTCCCTACTGAACAGAGAGCCCGATTCGGGGCTCGATCCCAAGACCCCGGGATCACGACCTGAGCCGAAGACAGATGCTTAATGACTGAGCCACCCAGGCGCCCCTGGATTCTTCTTTTTTTTTTTTTTAGATTGTATTTATTTATTTGAGAAAGAGAGAGCAGAGCATGCCTGAGAGAGCATGAGCACAGGTGAGGGGCCGAAGAAGAAGCAGACTCCCCACTGAGCAGGGAGCAAAGAGCCTGATGTGGGGCTCGATCCCAGGACCCAAGCCGGAGGCAGACACTTAATTGACTGAGCCACCCAGATGCCCCGACAGATCTGGATTCAAATCCTGTTTCCTCTGCTTCTAGACTGGCCAGTTTGGGGCAGGTCACTTTGCCTCAGTTTGCGTCTCTGTGAAATAAGGGTAATCATAGCAGCTACTTTGTCCCCCAGCTCCACCTTCTTCCTCCTCCTCCAATGTCATGTACAGACTGAGTCCCTGCACTATCCCAAGGACTGTAGGGGAGAGAGAAAAAAGAATAAGACACGAAAACATATTTGGGGAATGACAAAAAGTCCAGTGTGGTTTAAGTAGTATAGAGAAGGAGGAGGTAAGGAGGGCTAAGGACCTGAGGAAGAAGGTCTTGAATGCCTCAGAGGACAAAGGGGCTAAAGTATATTTGAGAAGCAATGGAGCCTTTGAAGATCATCACACAAGAGATGACACCATCATGATGAACATTTATTGCATGCTTATTCCAGGTTAGATCTGGTTCTTTGCTAAATCCTCACTGCCACAGTTTTTCCTATTTTGCAGGTGTGGAAACTGAGACTCAGAAAGATGAACTTGACCCGAGACCACACAGCTCAAATACGGCAGACCTGGGACCAACTCTATACACCTGGATCCCACAGTCTGCTCCTTCAACCGAAAAGCTCTGTTATTTTGAGGTAACTAAATCAAGCAATGCTGTACCTAGTAGACTTGAGGGAAGAATAAAAAGCAGAGACTGTTGAGGAAGACATTACAATCAGCCAAGAGAGGAAGCCAGGGAAATGGAAACAGCAGTACAGACTGTGAGGCAGAGTCTTCTAGAACTGGATAACTGAGTTAATGAGGGAGGTAGGGGGAGTTTGAGCCCAGCCCATAAATATGGAGGGGTTTTGTCCCCCCATGTTCTTGGGGGGAGAATAGTTGTCAACATTTTAGGTTTTTTTCAGGATTTTCTTTATTTATTTGAGAGAGAGAGAGCATGAGCAGGGGTGGCAGAGGGAGAAGCAGGCTCCCCGCTGAGCAGGAAGCTCCATGCAGGGCTCGATCCCAGGACCCTGGGATCATGACCTGAGCCAAAGGCCTGTGCTTAACCAACTGAGCCACCCACGCGCCCCAGTTGCCAACATTTTAAACCGGGACTGTTTGCATTAATATCTGGATTTTGTCTTCTCTTAATGAAGCAGAAGGTCTGGCAGCATATAGCTCTCATTCTCATAGGGCACCAGAGGGCTGGGGTCCTGCAGTACCTTCCCTCCTGAGACAGAAGTGGGTGCCCCAAGGCCCCCTTCACCTTACCTGGATGCCCAAGAGGTAAGCCAGAGTCCTTGAACTTTTTTGGCTGCAAACACGAATGTTGGGAGGAATGGGGACAGCCGGTGGCAGGGAGGTTGACAGGCGAAGGAGCTGGTTTGGGAGAGGAGAAAAAAATGCTGTTTCAATAAATAAAGAAAGCTTAGGGGCAAGAGAAGGAGAGAAAGCAGCTAGGGGAAGGGGGCAGGGAACAGGCCTTGAGAGGGCAACTGGCATGACAGGAAGGGACAAAGGTCAAGGGAGGTGAGGGCATCATGCGGTCCAGGCATTTACCAATGCAACGGAAGGCATTTACTGATGGGACAAGGGGTTAGGGAAAAAGAGAGACAGACCCACAGAAAGTAAGGAGTGGTGGAGGCAATGTTTAAAATCTAAAGGTTCTAGCAAAAGCTGAGGCTGTCCTGCAGATGTGCTGGGAAGCTGTGGGAGGAGAGAGGGTGTGCTCCAAACAGAGAATTAAAGAGTGAAATATCTTGGTAAAAACGCATCCATGAGTAACAGCAATTGGAAATTTGGTGGAATTCAGAGGGACAGGAAAACTGAGAGGCCAGGGTGCTGTGGTGGCCATGGTGTCAAAGTCCTCAATCCTCAACTTGCCTGAACTTCCTTTGCAAAAGCAAATGCAGGGGCGCCTGGGTGGCTCAGTGGGTTAAAGCCACTGCCTTCGGCTCAGGTCATGATCTCAGGGTCCTGGGATTGAGCTCCACATCGGGCTCTCTGCTCTGCAGGGAGCCTGCTTCATCCTTTCTCTCTGCCTGCCTTTCTGCCTACTTGTGATCTCTCTCCTCTGTCATATAAATAAATAAAATTAAAAAAAGCAAAAGCAAATGCAGTAGTGTCCCCTGGGGACAGGTAGGTCGGTATCTGTCCCTCCAGCCCCGTGGTCCTGCGGCCAGAGTCTAAGGGGGCCAGATTTGGGCACAAAGGAGCAGGGACTGCCCAGAATCAAGATGTGCACAGGCTGAACGAGGGGCAAGAGAAGTGAGGAAAGGCACGACTGCCTTTTCTCTTTGGGGTCCCACACTTCTTTAAAACTCGCCATTCCATTGACAAAGTAGTCAGGATGAGGATACCAAGAAGAGACACAATTTTTTAAAAAGACTTTATTTATTTATTTGTTAGAGAGAGAGAAAGAAAGCACAAGCAAGGGGAGGGGCAGGCAGAGGGAGAAGGAGAAGCAGACTCCCCTGCTAAGCAGGGACCCCGATGTAAAACTTGATTCCAGGGCCCTGGGATCATGACCCAAGCCAAAGGCAGACAATTGACCGACTGAGCCACCCAGGCGTCCCAAGAAGAGACACAATTGAAGAGAGGGTATCAGTTTGGAAGAAGACATCTCTCCTAGTGGTGCAGCCTTATCACACTTTCCCTTGAGGTAACAGTTTCCTAGCCTGCCTTGTGTTCAGACTGCTACACCGCAGAGGGAGGAGGCCGGGCAGAGAAAGAAGAGAAATGAGCTTTCCCGGCCGGTCCTCATGGAAGGGGTCACTATAGCAGTTAAAAGTCACGGCAAGGTCACAGTCTGTTTTTCTGCATTTGGGGACCCAGACCCTGGACATTTCTAGAGATCAGATGAGGGCCTATGTTGTGCTCTTGCTAACATTTAATGAAGACAGCCTTTCCTATAAAAAAAGGAAAGTAAAATTTCAAAACCATAGCTGAATCAGCAGCAGAACAGGTCCCATATAACCACCAGTCGTTCCTAGGGATGAGATTATTCCCGCTGCTCTGGGGATCAGAACGTTTTACACATAATTACTGCTGTTTCCCCTTCTGATTCATGCCTGATTCTGGAGAACAGCCACTCTACAAAACATCAGCACCTAGGTGATAAACCTCAAACTATTTATTGTTACTTATTTTTGAAATGTCTTACGTTGTAGCCCCATTTCACCATTTGGTATGCTTTCTTCCCCCCACTCCCGAATAAAATCTGGGATTTGGGCTTACTTGAGTTCTAGTAGAGATAACATGTGGAGAAGGCACACCTACCGAAAATAAATGTGTCCACTGGAAACATTTTAAGTAAGAATGTGGGACTTCCAGAATGACCATATGGGAAGCTGGTGTTACTCCCAAGTGAACAAAACAACCATTTTGCTGGTGAAATGATTAAAAAAAAACTTCAAGTCTCTGAAGATTATCCTCATGGCACACAGCAAGTAGAGAAACATTTCCTGAAGAAAATTTACTAAATCTTGGTAAGAACGGTGACATGTGGCATTTGACCCATGACCCGCACCGATTCTGCCCTCTACCCCACCTCCATGTTATAGAAACACTACCCTGGACAAGTGTGGCCAAGAAAACAGGGCTCCCTCCCACCATCCCCAGCTAGGGGCTATAGTTTCAACCCAGGACCATCTGTCACCTCCCCTAGCTCAGCAATGCAGAGGCTCTGTTCTGGGTGAGAGTGGACAAGAGAACCAGGCTATCCTCTCCCACCCAGCCCCACCTTATGGGGTGAAAGAGGCTGTACCCCAGGCTTGGCAGGCCAAGAATAGTGGGCCCTCAATCATCCCACCCCAGTTATCTCACAGGATGGGGGTTCCACTCTAGGAGACGCAAGCTGAGGAGACCAAGGGCTACCATCTCCTCCCTAGTGCCTACTCATAGATCAGAGAGTATCATTTCCAGGAAAAGCAGGTGGTGTGCACAGTCCCAGCTTCAGTGCAGTGGTCAGGGGTGAAGGCAGACCACAAGGATGGAGAGCTCCACATCTAACTATGTAGAACAGAGTGTGAAGGAGTCTATGCCCAAAGCTCTGTTGGTGGCAAGAAGTCAAGGGGAGGCTGATAGTTTCGTAAACCTAGGACCAAGAAAAATGGCAGACCAGCCAGAAAAGAAAGGGAAAGGGAAAGAGACAACCAAGAAGATCCCCTCTGGGATCACACTCATCCTCATGGATCTGGAAAGCATGCACATCACACCCATTTTGGGAGCAAGCACGGAAGAATGTGGTACAGTCTTGGAAACACTCCCCAGACCACACACAGATCAAATAGCAAAGGGCAGAGGTCTTGCTGGTTCAAGGGACTTAAGCACAACCTTTGACCAAGCCCCGATTGGGCAGTAAGCTACTCTGACCCAGGCACCACTCCTAGGAAGGCAGGCTTAAAATTAAATCATACCTATCCCTAGTGGTCCGGAAGACTGTGCCCTCTCAGGAATGACTGGAGAGAGACTTAAACTACTGCTTCCTGGGTGAAAGGGGGGCAAAATTATAAATTCCCTTAATGGTGAAAGCAGTCTCCAAACCATGCACGTACAGTCAATTGTAAAGAGAGACCAATAGAGATTCTTCCTCTGAAGAACAACAAACAGAAGAAGAGAGAGGAGGAGCAAGAGAAGATGAGGGAAGGAGAAAAATGAACAGAGTTTCAGGGAAATGTGACACCGTTAAGTGCACCAACATATACATAATGGGAATAGCAGATGGAGATGTGACAGGCGAGATATTCAAGGACATACTGGCGGCAAACAATCCAAGTTGGCTGAAAAACATTTATATACACAGTCAAGGAGTTTGTTGAACTCCAAGTGGGATAAACAGAGAGATTCACATCCAAACACATCTTAGTTGTTGAAACACAGAAATGTTGAGAGTCAAAAGAGAAAATCATGAATGCAGGAAAAGAAAAACAACTCATCGCATCAAAGGAAACCCCATAAGACTAAGAGCTAACTTCTCATCAGAAACAATGGAGGCCTGCGGCACCTGGGTGACTCAGTCGGTTAAGCATCTGCCTTTGGCTCAGGTCAACATGCCGGGGTCCTGGGATGGAGCCTGGCATCGGGCTCTTTGCTCAGCGGGGAGCCTGCTTCTCCCTCTCCCTCTGGCTGCCGCTCTGCCTACTTGTGCTCTCTCTCTCTCTCTCCCTTTCTGTCAAATACATAAATAAAATCTTTTAAAAGGTAGCTTCTGTATCTCAATGAGATTAACTTTTGTAAATTGAAAATAGATTTGTGACAAGTGAAGATGTATATTATAAGCCTTAGGACAACCACAAAGAAAACAACTCAATAATATTGTTTAAAAATCATGAAAGGAATTGAAATGTTACAGCAGAAGATATTTACTTACCTCAAATGAAGGCAGTAAAAGAGGAAGAAACAAACAAAGCAAAAATGGCTTAAGAAACCCCTTAGAGGAAGAAAAGCAAACCAAACTGACAACAAACAGAGGAAGAAAATAATAAAGGCTGGAAAGGAAACAACTGAAGTAGAGAATAGAAAGACAATATAAAAAATCAAGAAATTCAAATGTAGCTAGTCAGACCCAGAGAAAAAGAGGTAAAGCCTATTAGCACTATTGCTCTTACAGAAATAAGAGGGGGAAGTAAGAGAACGCTAGGAAGGACTGCATGGCAACAATTTAGATAACTTAAGTGAAATGGGCAAATTCCTAGAAAGAACAAGTTCCAAAACTGACTGAAGAAATAGAAAATCACGGGGCATCTGGCTGGCTCAGCTGGTAGAGCATGTTGTGAGTTGGGGATAAAGTTTACTTAACAAAAAAAATTTTTTTAAAGGGAAAATCTGAAAAGATTTATAACAAGAGATTGGATTAATAGTTTTACTTTTTTTAATTTTTAAAGTAATCTCTACACCCAACATGGGACTCGAACTCATGACTTTGAGGTCAAGAGCTGTATGCTCCACCAATGAAGCCACCCAGGTGCCCCAAGAGACTGAATTGGTAATTTTAAAACTTCCCACAAAAGAAGTCCAAGCCCAGATGACTTCACTCATGCATTTTACAAAACATTTAAAGAAAAAGTAAGACCAGGGGCACCTGGGTGGCTCAGTCATTAAGTGTCTGCCTTTGGCTCAGGTCATGATCCTGGGGTCTGGGATCGAGCCCCACATTGGGCTCCCTGCTCAGCAGGAAGCCTGCTTCTCCCTCTCCCACTCCCCCTGCTTCTGTTCCCTTTCTCTGTCGAATAAATAAATAAAATCTTTTTTAAAAAAGAAAAATTAACACCAATCCTTCATATACTCTTTTTCATCCTTAAAGATTTTATTTTCTATTTTAGGGGGAGAGAGAGAGTGTGTGTGTGTGTGTGTGTGTTCAGGGAGAGGGGCAGAGGGGGATGGAGAGGTAAGAGAGAGGATCTCAAGTGGACTCTGAGATGACTTCGGAGCCCCATATAGGGCTTGATCTCACAACCCTGAGATCATAACCTGAGCCGAAACCAAGAGTTGGACTCTTAACCGACTGAGCCACCCAGGTGTCCCCTTCATATATTCTTTCAGAAAATAGAGGAGGAACAAATGTTTCCAGATTCATTCTGTCAGGCCATCATGGTCCTGATATCAGAGAGAAAAGGACAGAAAAGGACATCGCAGGGACGTGTGGGTGGCTCAGTTGCTTAAGCGTCTGCCTTCAGCTCAGGTCATGATCCCAGCATCCTGGGATTGAGACCTGCATCAGGGTCCTTGCTCGGCGGGGAGCCTGTTTCTCCCTCTACTTGCCGCTCCCCCGTTTCTGCTCTCTCTTGCTCTCTCTCTCTCTCTGTCTCTGACAAATAAATAAAATCTTTAAACAAAAAAAAAACAAAGAAAGAAAACTCCCCATATTTACAATATCGGGATGCCTGGGAGCCTGCTTCTCCCTTTCCCTCTGCCTGCTGTTCCCTCAGCTTGTGCTCTATAAATAAATAAAATCTTTAAAAAAATAAGGACATCAGAAAAGAAAACTACAGAGCAATATCCCTATGACTATAAATACATAAATAAACAAAATATTGGCAGACCAATCCAGTAACATATAAAAAGAATTATACACCATAAACATATGGGATTTAACCCAGGAATTTAAGGTGGGTTCAGTATCTAAAAATCATCAAAGGATAAAAACCATATATGATCATTTCAGTAGATTCAGAAGAAGCATTTGACAAAATCTAACACCTTTTTTGGATTAAAAAAAACACTCGATAAACTAGGAATAGAAGAAAACTTCCTGAACCAGATAAAGAATTTCTATGAAAAACAAAACAAAACAAAACAAAATGACAGTTAACATCCTACTTATTGCGAAAAAACTGAAAGCTTTTCCCTTAAGATAAGGAAGGATATCTGCTCCTGTCACTTCTAGGCAACATTGTAAGAGGGGTTCTAGCCAGGGCAATTAGGGGAAAAAAAGGAAAGGAGGGAGGGATGGACAAAGGGAAGGAAGGAAGGAGAGAATGAGGAGAGAAAATTTTTTAAAAAGGAAAGAAATAAAAGGCATCCAGATTAAAAAGGCAGTAAAAATATCTCTATTTGCAGATGACATGATTTTGTAGGTAGAAATTCCTGAGGAAGACACGAAAAATCTATTAAAACTAATAAACAAATTCAACAAGTTCATAAGATACAAGATCAAAATACAGTTGTCTTCTTTCTTCAGATGCTCAATTTTACATCAGGGCAAACACCTTTTCTTGAGTATCTCAAACATTTCTAGGCATAGATAGGGATCATATTGGTATTTTTATATCAGCACATAGAGAAATAGCTCATTCTTTTTATTCTACTATATTCTCCTAAAAGTATGCATGATACTTTATTTACGGCACTAAATGAGAGACATTCAGATAGTTTCCTAGTGTTTTACTATCACAAACAATATTGCAATGAGCGTTTCTAGGCATATGTGTATTTCTATACTTTGTATTCTGAGAAATGGAATCGTAAGCTCAAAGGTTATGCACATTTGTAATTTTTTAAAAAGATTTTTTAATTTATTTGACAGAGAGAGACACAGCGAGAGAGGGAACACAAGCAGGGAGAGTGGGAGAGGGAGAAGCAGGCTTCCCGCCTAGCAGGAAGCCCGATGCGGGGCTCAATCCCAGGACCCTGGGATCTGACCTGAGCCAAAGGCAGACGCTTAACGACTGAGCCACCCAGGCGCCCCCTCTACATTTGTAATTTTGACAGCTATTGCCAAGTGGTCCTCCAAAGAGAGCAGACATGTCTACTGACAGCACATTTGAACACTTGCTACCTCACATCCCAACAGTGATGAACTATCAAAGCTCTTGATGTTGGCTAATCTGATAAAATTTGATACTTCATTTTTTAGTTTGCATTTACCTATGAGGAAAGTTAAGCATCTTTTCAGATGTTTCATTTCCTCTCTTTTTCTTTGAACTTTGCTCCTCTTTTCCGTTCTTGGTTTGTTGGTCTTAGATTTACTTGAATTCTTAATTCACTAAGTAAATCAGCCTTTTGGGGTTCCTAGGTGGCTCAGTCAGTTAAGCATCTGACTCTTGACTTCGGCTAAGGTTATGATCTCAAGGTCATGAGATTGAGCCCCCCCATTGGGCTCCGTGCTGGGGGTGGAGTCTCCTTAAGATTTTCTCTCTCTCCCTCTCTCTCTCTGCCCCTGTCCCCCACTCTCCCTCACTCTCTCTCTCTCAATAAATAAATAAATAAATAAGTTTTTTGTTATTATACATAAGCTACTCCAATTTGTTAGGTTGCAAAAGATCCCCTCCCCCACCTGGCCTTTATTGTGTCATTTCTCTTTCCACATTACTTATGGTATATTTCTCCTTGCAGAAAATTTTAAATTATGTGTTGTTGAATCATTGCTTTTTTTTCCCCTTTAAGTTGTATGGGCTTCATGTGTTTCCTAGAAAGGCTTGCTTCCACACTAAGATCATAGAAGTAACTTCTCCCATGTATCCATGAGATACAGCCTTCTAATACTTTCAAGTTTTTACTTTCTAACATCTCAATTCCTGAACCAGCTGGAATTTATTTTAACGTAAGCTGGGATTTAACTTTCTTGCAAATGGGTAACCAGTTGGTCCATCATTATTTATTAAATAACCAGTCCATACAGCTCAGAAATGCCACTTACTTCATCTATTAAATTTCTCCATGGATTGGGGTCTCTTTCAGGACTCTCTTTTCTTATCCGCTGTTCTGAATGTCCATTCATGTACAGAACCAAAGTGTTTTTTAATAGATTTCAATTGATTTATAACAGATTTCAATATCTCGTAGTGCTACTAATACTTGATTTCAGAGGAAAAAACCCATTTTCACTCAAGCTTATACAACAGACATAAAATTGGCCATGTGGATCGTAAGACCACCTGTTCAGAACCAGAAAGGACAGACTGTTTGCCACTCAGAACTTTCTGAAAGTTAGCCTGGCTCATATTTCTAACATTCACTGTATTGGTTAAAAGGCCTTCACTGAGGCACAAAAACTTGGACCTGGGGGGCCAAATGAGCCAGCAGGTCTACTCTCTCCTCTGACAAATGGTCTCATTTCAGGGCACCTGGGTGGCTCAGTCTGTTGAGTGTCTGCCTTCAGCTCAGGTCATGATCTCAGGGTCCTGGGATCAAGTCACGCATTGAGCTCCCTGCTCAGTGGGGAGCCTGCTTCTCCCTCTGCCTGCTGCTCCCCATGCTTGTGCTCTCTCTCTCTCTATCTCTCTGACAAATAAATAAATAAATTCCTTTAAAAAAGTAAGTAAATAAAACAAGAAAAGATATCACTGACTTCTAGTTTCCAGTCTACCATATAAAGGAGCTTAGAAGTCACCACTCTAGTCTAACAAGTAAAAAAAGTGAAAAGATGAACAAACTGAAAAGCAGCTCTTCTTAGATCCATCAAGGAAGTGAGGTCACAGGGCAAACTGTTGCCCCCAAAATTAGAGAGAGAGAGACAAACAGATACAGAGAATGACAACTTATGGGAGCAGATACCAGGACCAGGGTAGGAAAATATGAACTGAAACCAATGAATTGTTGGTGGCTCAGTGTGGACCAATCTGAGAATTAAAAATTCCCCTGGGGACTCGGTCATAGGGAGGGCCTCACAGTTTTGTGAGTTTTACCTCCAGGAGCTCGACCATGTTCTCACAGTGATGATCAGAGAAAAATCCTTTAGTGTTTCCAACAGGAGGAGGAATAAATGAAATCATCTTGAAATATGCTAGAGCATTCTGTTCTTCTTCTTCTTCTTTTTAGACCATTTTGTTCTTCATTCTGTCCTCAGGAGAAACTATTTTACCAGAGTCTAATCTGCTGGGGTTTTATCAGAGCCTAACTAACCTACTCGAAGGGACGTATTCAACTCCAGCCTGCTCTAGCCATCCACACGAGGGAGGGGAAATGCCCAGGTACAGCTCCATAATGATGAAGGGGTCAATTCTCCAAGAAGGTCACAGTCCAGGGGCACAAACTCACCCAAAGACTGAGACCTAATCATAGGATTCTAGAAAACTTCCCTTCCCCCCACACCTCACAGAAGCCTATTACCACTGTTCCTTTTACTCAGTACATCATGGCAACCTTCCAAAAAAAATTTGTAGGGCATACTAAACAGTCAAACAGAGATTGAAGAGAAAGAGCAAGCATCAGAACCAGACCCAGAGGGTGCCTGGGTGGCTCAGTTGGTGAGCGACTGCCTTCGGGTCAGGTCATGATGCCGGAGTCTAGGGATCGAGTTCCGCATTGGGCTCCCAGCTCCATGGGGAGTCTGCTTCTCCCTCTGACCTTCTTCCCTCTCATGCTGTCTCTCTCTCTCTCTCAAATAAATAAATAAAATCTTTAAAAAAAAAGATGTAGATATGGCAGGGATGTTGGAATTATCAGACCGAATTATTTATTTTTAAATATTTTGAAGAATTTCTTTATTTGCCAGAGAGAGAGAGAGAGAGAGAGAGTGAGTGACCTGAGCCGAAGGCAGACGCTTTAACTGACTGAGCCACCCAGGCGTCCCTATCAGACTGAATTTAAAACAGCTATGACTAGGGGACGCCTGGGTGGTTCAGCTGGTTAAGCAACCAACTCTTTTTTTTTTTGAAGATTTTATTTATTTAACACAGAGAGAGAGATCACAAGTAGGCAGAGAGGCAGGCAGAGAGAGAGGGGGAAGCAGGCTCCCTGTTGAGCAGAGAGCCCAATGCGGGACTCGATCCCAGGACCCTGAGATCATGACCCCGAAGGCAGAGGCTTAATCCACTGAGCCACCCAGGCACCCCTAAGCGAAGAACTCTTGATTTCACCTCAGTTCATGATCTCAGGGTCCTGGGATGGAACCCCACCTCAGGCTCCACGCTCAAAGGGGAGTCTGCTTGAGGATTTCTCCCCTCCCCGTCCCACCTCTCATGATCTCTCTCTATCTCTCTGTCTCTAAAATAAATAAATAAATAAATAAATCTTTTAAAAAAACCCTATGATTCGTATGCTAAGAGTTCTAATGGAAAAAGTGGGCAATATACAAGAACAGATAGATAATGTTGGGAATCCTAAAAAAGAACCAAATAGCAATGCTAGAGATGAAACATCATAACTGAAATGAAGACTGATTTGAATGGCTCATTAGTGGACTGGACAAGGCTTACGAGAAAATCTCTGAGTTTGAGGATATGTCAGTAGAAACTTCCAAAGCTGAAAAGCAAAGAGAGAAAAGACTAAAGAAAACACATGCACACACACACACACACACACACACGCACACACACACACACACAGAGAACAGCATATCACAGGATTGTGGGACAACTATAAAAGGTGTAACATATGTGTAATGGAAATGCCAGGAGAAGAAAGAGAGAAAGGAACAGAAGCAATGTTTGAAACAATAATGACTGAAAATTTCCCCCAAAGAAATGTCAGAAGCCAAACCACAGATCCTGGAAGCTAAGAAAATACCAGGCAAAACAAATGGCCCTAAAAATCTACACCTGAGCATATTATATTCAAACAGCAAAAAAATCTTGAAAAAAGCCAGAAGCAAAAACACCTTACCTTTATTTTTTTTTAATATTTATTTATTTATTAGAGAGAGAGAGCACAAGCAGGGGAGCACAGAGGGAGGGGAAGAAGGAGGTGGACAGAATTTTAAGCAGACTCCCTGCTGAGCTCAGAGTCTGACGTGGGGCTCGAGCCAATGACCCTGAGCATGACCTGAGCTGAAGGCAGATGCTTAACCAACTGAGTCACCCAGGCGCCCCCAAAACACCTTATCTTTAGAGCAAAAAGAAGAATTATATCTGACTTTTCCTCAGAAACCATGCACGGAAGAAGACAGTGGAGTGAAGTATTTACAGTGTTGAGAGAAGAAAACTACTAAACTATGATTCTTTACCCTGCAAAATTACTGTTCAAATATGGAGAAAGACTTTCTCAAAAAAAGCCAAAACTTGAGTGAGTTTGTTGCCAATAGGCCTATCTTGTAAGAAATGGTAAAAGTTCTTCAGGCAGAAGGAAAATGATACAGGTCGGAAACTTAGATCTACATAAAGAAACGTAAAGTAAAAACTTTAATTTTTCTTATTCTTAATTGATCTAACATAGTTTGTCTAAAATAACAGTACAACAGCATATTCAATTACGTATGCTCAGGAAGATAGATGATAATAGATAAGATAGATAGATAGATAGATAGATAGATAGATAGATAGATAGATAGGTGTATGTATGTAACCATGCTCATGTATAAGTGAAATGAATGATAGCAATGATACAGGGACAGAAGGGAGAAATTAGGAATATTTTGTGATGATAAAGTACTTGCATTACCCATTAAATGGTATACTGTTATTTGCAAATGAACCTGGATTAGTTGTAAACCTCTATTGCAAACCCTAAGGCAACCACTAAAAAAAAGTATAATTGATATGCTAAGAAAGGATAGAAAATGGAATCATATGAAATGCTCAGTTAAAATAAAACTACCAAAGGCCAAAAAAGAGTGGAAGACAAAAACAGAAACAGAGACAAAGGCAACAAATAGAAAACAGTAACAAATATGGCAGCTATTATTCCAACTGTATCAATAATCACTTTTAACATCAATGGTCTAAATAGATCCATTAAAAAATACACACTGTCAGAATGGATTAAAAATAAGACCCAACTAGGGCGCCTGGGTGGCTCAGTGGGTTAAAGCCGCTGCCTTCGGCTCAGGTCATGATCCCAGGGTCCTGGGATCGAGGCCCGCATCGGGCTTTCTGCTCAGCAGGGAGCCTGCTTCCTCCTCTCCCTGTCTCTCTGCCTGCCTCTCTGCCTACTTGTGATCTCTCTCTCTGTGTCAAATAAATAAATAAAATCTTTAAAAAAAAATAAGACCCAACTATATGCTGTCTCCAAGAAACCACTTGAAATATAAAGACACATATAGACTAAAAGTAAAGAGAAAGAGAAAGACATACCATGCTAACAATTATGAAAAGAAAGTGGGAGTAGTTCAAACATAGCTCAAACATAACAGACTTCAGAGCAAGGAAGGTTATCAAGGATAAAGAAGGAAATTACATAATGATAAAGGGGTCAACCGTCCAAGAAAACATAATCCTTAATGCATATGCACATAACAACAGAGCATCAAAAATTAATGAAGCAATAAGTGACATACCTGCAAGGAAAAATAAGTGGATTCACTATTATAGTTAGAGACTTCAACATTCGTCTCTCAGGGATGGACAAACACAGCAGGCAGAAAATAAGTTAAGGACATAGTTGAACTCAATAGCACGATCAATCAACATGATACAATTGACATCTACAGACTACAGTCTATTCATCAAAACAGCATTTTACATATTCTTCACAAGTTCACATGGACCATCCATCAAGGTAGAACAAATTCCGGGCCATAAAACACATCTTAAGTTTTTAAAAAATGGAAATCATATAATGTCTGCCCTCAGACCACAGTGAAATTAACCTAGAAATCAGTAACTGTAAGGTTGATGGAAAATCCCCAAATACTCAGAGATTATAAAAAACACACTTGAATTTTTAAAAGAGATCTTTATTTATTTATTTGTCAGAGAGAGAGAGAGAGAGAGAGAGAGAGAGAGACGGACAACACACAAGCAGGGGGAGCAGCATGCAGTGGGAGAAGAGGCTCCCTGTTGAGCAAGGAGCCCAATGTGGGACTTGATCCCAGGACCCCGTGATCATGACCTGAGCTGAAGGCAGATGCCTAACCGACTGAGACACCCAGACTTCTGAATAACAATGTGTCAAAGAAGAAATCTCAAGAGAAATTTTTAAAACAAGTGAAAATGAAATCACAACTCATCAAAACTTGTGGAATCCAGCAAAAGCAGTACAAGAGAGAAGTTTATAGCACTGAATGCCTATATTAAACAAGAAGAAAGATCTAAAATCAATAATCTAAGCTTCTACTTTAGAAAACTAGAAAAAGAGCAAATAAAATCCAAAGTAAGCAAAGGATAGAAATAATAAAAATGTGAGCAAGAAACTGAAAATGAGCAATCAATAGAGAAAACAAAAGCAAAATCTGGTCCCTTGGCAAGATCAATAAAATTGATAAGCCCCTAGCCAAGCTAACTAAGAAAGAAAGAAGACAGAAATAATTAGTATCAGAAAGGAAAAGTGAAACCACTACAGATCCCATGAGCATCAAGAAAGATAATAAAGGAATACTGTGGACAACTCTCTGCCCACAAATTTGATACCGTAGAATGAAATGGACCAACTCCCTGAAAGACACATTCTGCCAAAACTCACACAAAAAGAAACAGACAATCTGAATAGGCCTATATCTGTTACAGAAATTGAATCAGTAATTAATAGTCTTCCAAAACAGAAAGAACCAGACCCAGATAGGTTTCCTGGTGAGTTTCATCCATTTCTTTTCAACATCTTATTGGAAATTTTAGCTAATACAATAAGACAAAATAAACAAATAAATAAAAGGTATATAAATAATATGAATGATTTAAATTAATAATTAAATCTGCATTTGCAGTGACATGATTGTTTATGTAGAAAATCTGAAAGACTCAACAAGAAAATTCTCCTTAAACTAATAAATAATAACAGCAAGGTGGCAGAATACAAGGCTAATATACAAAAGTCAATTGCTTTCCCATAGACTAAGCAATAAGCAAGTGAAATTGGAACTTAAAAACACAATACCCTTTACATTGGCACCCTCAAAATGAAATACTTGGTATAAATCTAACGAGATCTATATGAAGAAAATTACAAAACTCTGATGAACAAAACCAAAGAAGAACTAAATAAATGGAGAGATATTCCATGTTCATAGACAGGAAGACTCAATATTGTCAAGATGTTACTTCTTCCCAATCTGAGGTACAGATTCAATGCAATCCCAATAAAAATCCCAGCAAGTTAATTTTTGGATATCAACAAACTGATCCTTAAGTTTATATGGAGAGGAAAGACTCAGAATAGCCAACACAATATTGAAGGGGAAGAGCAAAAATATCAGCGGAATGGATTAGAAGGCCCAGAAATAGATCCACATAAATATAGTAAACTGAGATTTGGCAAAGGAGCAAACACAATGTAATGGCACAAAAAGAGTCTTTTCAACAAATGGTGCTGGAACAACTGGGTATCCATGTGCAAAAATGAATCCAGACACAGAACTTAAACACTTCCCAAAAAAGTAATTCGAAATGTATCACAGACCTAAATGTAAGACACAAAACTATAAAGCTCCTAGAAGATAACATCTAGGAGAAAATCTAGATGACTTTGCATATGGCAACGACTTGAAGATCCATGAAAGAATAATTGATAACCTGGATTTCATTAAAATACAAACGTTTTGCTCTGCAAAAGACAATATAAATGGAATGAGAAGACAAGCCATAGAGTGGGAGACAATATTTGCAAAAGGACTGTTATCCAAAGTATATAAAGAATTCTTAAAATTCAATGATAAGAAAACAAACTGAATAAAAAACAGGCCAAAGACTTGTTGGTGAGGGTAATTTCAAGGTGAGTGTGGCTGAGAAGTGAGGGCTCCTTTTTTTCATACCGGCCCCCACTTGTGGGATATGGAGGCTCTAACTAGGGGGTGGCACCACTGAGAATATTAGGACTGTGACTGCCCTTTGACCTCACTCATGGGTCAGGGGTACCACTCCAAGAGAGGCAAGCCAAGGAGATCTGAATGCTGCCTTTCCCTTCACTGAGCCCTCATCTCATCAAGTGGGGCATGTTATTCAAAAGCATGCCATTGTCCCTGACAATAGCACCAGAGTTGTGGCTCAGAGATTTTGCCCCCTGGGAGTAGAGGGCCATAGAACAGAAACCTCTGACTCCTTCTCCAGAGAAATAGACTTCATTCGTAACAGTGAAGTGGAAAAATTCAAGCCTAATTTTACTCTCAAAAAAAAGTGGAGGGCCCTGGATGGCTCATTTGGTTAAGCTGCTGCCTTCAGCTCAGGTCATGTTCCCAGGGTCCTGGGATCAAACTTGGCGTTGGGCTTCCTGCTGAGTGGGGAATCTGCTTCTCCCTCCCTCCCTCTCTCTCTCTCCTCTCTCTCTCTCTCTCTCTCTCTCTCTCTCTCTCTGTCTCTCTCTCTCCCTCTCTGTGTCAAATAAATAAAATCTTTTTTTAAAAAAAGTGGAGATAGGGGCGCCTGGTGGCTCAATTGGTTAAGCGTCTGCCTTTGGCTCAGGTCATAATCCCAGGGTGCTAGGATCGAGCCCTGAATTGGGCTCCCTGCTCAGCGGGAAGCCCGCTTCTCCCTCTCCCACTCCCCCTGCTTGTGTTCCCTCTCTCGCTGTCTCTCTCTGTGTCAAATAAATAAATAAAATCTTTTTTAAAAAATGGAGGTTGTGGTAAAGGGCAACTAACTGGTAGGATAGTGATGGATTCATTGGCAATGGAGACTAAATTATAGACAGGATAGTTTGCTGGAGAGAAACAAGGGAATAGATAGCTGGGAAGAGTCTTCCTGGATTAGAACAAATTTCAGACTCTGATCTAGGAAACTCTCCCTTCAAAGGAGCCCCAATTTCACTGGATCAGATTGGGGATTGTTGCAAACACTAGAACAATCCGCTGGCAATTAGAGGAACTTAACAGCTGGGTGTGGCCAAAGAGAGCCCTGCCAAAACCCAGGATGTTTGTGGGCATCCTGGGGCTGTGCCCCCAAGGAATATCACAGTCTTCACCCTAGGACTGTGCGGGGAATAGACTTCACTAAAATAATTCAGTCAGTGACTAAACAAGTAAACAAGCAACTAACATAAATGAGCCCTAGGGTGGGGGTGGTAAGACCAGTACCCCGAGTTGCTACAATATATTATCTAAAATGTCCAGTTTACAACAAAAAAGTATGAGACAAAGAAACAAGAAAGAACGATCCATGCGCCACCCCACCAAAATCATGCAACAGAAACTCTGTGAAAACAAGCAGATGTCAGCTTTAATGGGCAAAGACTTCAAAGAGGGCATTGTAAATCTGTCCAAAGAAATGGACAAAATTATGAAAGAAGCAAAATAAGAATTATGACAATGTCACATCAGTAAAGAATATCCACAGGGGCACCTGGGCAGCTCAGTCAGTTGAGCGTCCAAATCTTGAGCTCAGCTTAGGTCTTGATCTCAGGGTGGTGAGTTCAAGCCCTGTGCTGGGTGTGGAGCCTACATTAAAAAAAAAGAATATCAATAAAGAGATATTATTAAAAATAATGAAACAGAAATTCTGGAGTTGAAAAGAACAATAACTGAAAAAAAAAAAAAGATCTGGTGTATCCGCTTCCTAGGGCTACTGTAACAAAGTACCACAAACTGGGGGCCTTAAAAAAACAGAAATTAGGCCCGCCTGGGTGGCTCAGTCCTTAGGTGTCTGCCTTCGGCTCAGGTCATGATCCCAGGGTTCTGAGATCGAGAACCACATCAGGCTTCCTGCTCAGCAGGAAGCCTGCTTCTCCCTCTCAAGTTCCCCCTGTTTGTATTCCTTCTCTCTCTGTCTCTCTGTCAAATAAATAAATAAATAAATAAATAAATAAATAAATAAATAAATAAATAAATAAAATCTTTTAAAAAATTAAGTAAAAAATAAAAAGACAGAAATTTATTGTCTCACATTTCTGTAGTTTAGAAGTCTGAAATCAAGGTATTGGCAGAGCTCTGCTTCCTCTGAAGCCTCTGGGGAGGATCCTTCTTTGCTTCTTCCAGTTTCTGGTCGTTCCAGGCATTCCTTGGCTTGTGGCAACATTCTTCCAATCTTTGCCTCCACTTTCACATGGCTGTCTTCCCTCTTTTTATCTGTGTCCTTTTCTTTTCTTTCTCTCTCTCTCTTTTTAAGATTTTATCTATTTATTTGAGACAGAGAGAGCACAAGAAGGGAGGAGGGTCAGAGGGAGAGGGAGAAGCAGGCTCCCTGCTAAGCAGGGGAAGCCCAAGTCGGGGCTCAATCCCAGGACCCTGAGATCATGACCTGAGCCCAAGGCAGCCACTTGACCAACTGAGACACCCAGGCGCCCCCATCTATGTCCTTTTCTTATAAGGATACCAGGAATACCGGCCACTGAGCCTACTTTTCTCCAATATAACCGCACCTTAAATAATTATATCTGCAATGACTCCATCCCAAATAATTCATATCCTGAGGTGCTGGGAATTAAGACTACATATTTTCAGGGGACAAAATTCAACACATAACAACTGGTAACTGCAATTAGTTAATTATAAAAGACAGTGAAAGTGTTCATTTCTTCTCCTTTCTTATCTCAACTGATTTAAAAATCAACTACATAAAACAATATGTACATAGTGTATTGTTGGGATTGCACATGTAGACATGTAAATATATTTGCCAATAAGACCACAGAGGAAGTGGGTGGAGGCAGAGCTATTTTGAACTAAGGAAAAGACTCATGATGAAAATTCAAATCCTCTGAGATAAATGAAGAAAAGCATAAATGTACTGATTTTAAGGTTACAAATAAATTTTAGCAAGTAAGCTAATTTATAATGTGGAATCCATAAATAATAAGAGTCAATTGTGTATAGGAGTAGCATTTCTATATGTCACTGGAATTAAGTTAGTATAAATCTGAAGCTGAGTCTGATAAGTTAATCTGTATATAGTAAGCCTTAGAACAACTAATAACTCAAAAATATAGTGCAAAATCTTTTAAAAAATAAAGTGCTACATTAGAAAATATTCACTTAATATGAAAGAAGTAAAGGAGGAATAGAGGATAAGAAGACATGAAACAGAAAACAAAAAGTAAAATGGCAAATGTAAACCCAATTGTATTGATAATAATGTTAAATGTAAATTAATTAAATAATCCAATCAAAATGTCTTTGCTACTGAGAGTTATCTACATATTTAATGCACTCCCTATCAAAATACCATCAACTTTTCTCACAGAAATGGAACAAATAATCCTAAAATTTGTATGGAACCAGAAAGACCCTGAATAGCCAAAGGAATGTTGAAAAAGAAAAGCAAAGCTGGTGGCATCACAATTCCAGACTTCAAGCTCTATTACAAAGCTATAATCATCAAGACAGTATGGTACTGCCACAAAAACAAACACATAGATCAATGGAACAGAATAGAGAGCCCAGAAATGGATTGTCAGCTCTCTGGTCAACTAATCTTCTTCGACAAAGCAGGAAAGAATGTCCAATGGAAAAAAGTCTCTTCAACAAAAGGTGTTGGGAAAACTGGACAGCCACATGCAGAAGAATGAAGCTGGACCATTTCCTTACACCACACACATAAATAGATTAAAAAAGGATGAAAGACCTCAATATGAGACAGGGATCCATCAAAATCCTTGAGGAGAACACAGGCAGCAACCTCTTCAACCTCAGCCGCAGCAACTTCTTCCTAGAAACATCACCAAGGGCAAGGGAATCAAGGGCAAAAATGAACTATTGGAACTCATCAAGATAAAAAGTTTTTGCACAAAAGGAAACAGTCAACAAAACCAAAGACAACTGACAGAATGGGAGAAGATATTTGCGAATGACATAATCAGATAAAGGGCTAGTATCCAAAATCTATGAAGAACTTACCAAGCTCAACACCCAAAAAACAAATAACCCTATTAAGGAATGGGCAGAAGACATGAATAGAGACATTTCAGCAAAGAAGACATTCAAATGGCCACAGACACATGAAAAAATGCTCAACATCACTCAGTGTCAGGGAAATACAAATCAAAACCACAGTGAGATACCACCTCACACCAGTCAGAATGGCTAAAATTAAGAAGACAGGAAATGATAGGTGTTGGTGAGGATGTGGGGAAAGGGGAACCCTCCTACGCTGTTGGTGGGGATGCAAGCTGGTGCAGCCACTCTGGAAAACAGTATGGAAATTCCTCAAAAGTTGAAAATAGAGCTTCCCTACAGCCCAGGAATTGCACTACTGGGTATTTACCCAAAAGATACAAATGTAGTGATCTGAAGGGACACGCGCACCTGAATGTTTATAGCAGCAATGTCCACAATAGCCAAACTATGGAAAGAACCTAGATGTCCATCAACAGATGAATGGATAAAAAAGGTGTCACGCACACACACACACACACACACACACACACACACACACGAATATTATGCAGCCATCAAAAAATCTTGCCATTTGCAACAGACATGGATGGAACTAGAAGGTATTATGCTAAATGAAATAAGTCAATCAGAGAAAGAGAATTATATGATCTCACTGATATGAGGAATTTGAGAAACAAGACAGAAGATCATAGGGGAAGGGAAGGAAAAATGAAACAAGACAAAACCAGAGAGGGAGACAAACCATAAGAGACTCTTAATCTCAGGAAACAAACTGAGGGTTGCTGGCGTGGAGGGTTGTGGGAGAGATAGAGTGGTTTGGTGATGGACCTTGGGGAGGGTATGTGCTATGGTGAGTGCTGTGAATTATGTAAGACTGATGAATCACAGACCTGTACCCCCTAAACAAATAATACATTTTATGTTAATAAAAAATAAATGAAAGTGGGGACATTACTACCAACCCCATAGAAATAAAAAAGACTATAAGAGAATACTATGAACAGTTTTACACTAACAAATTAGATAACCCATATATAATGGACAAATTCCTAGAAACACACAAACTACCAAAACTGACTCAAAAAGAAATAGAAAATCTGAGTAGACTTATAACAAGTAAAGCCATTGAATCCATAATCAAAAACCTCCCCGTAAAGAAAAGTCCGGGACCAGATGGTTACACTGTGAATTCCACTAAATATCTAAGGAATAATTAATACCAATCCTTCTCAAGCTCTTCAAAAAAGTAAAGAGGAAAGAACACTTCCTAATTCATTCTACAAGGCCAGCATTAACCTGATTCCAAAGCCAAACACATCTCAAGAAAACTACAGACTGATTTTTTTATGTAGATGCAAAAATCCTCAAGAAAATACTAGCAAACCAACAGTATATTGAAGATTCTACAGCATGACCAAGTGGGATTTATCCCAGAAATGTGATGGTGGTTCTGCATAAAAATCCCAATCATAATAAAACACCACATTAATAGAATGAAGAAAAGGGCCACATGATCATCTCAAATAATGCAAGAAAAAACCTTTGACAAAACTCAACACCTTTTCGTGATAAAAAAAACACTCAACAAATGAGGAATGAAAGGGAACTTTCAAAACATGAGAAGATGCACACATGAAAAACCTACAGCTAATATCATACTCAGTGGTAAAAGCTTGAATGAACGCCTTCTCCTTTAGATCAGGAACAAAACAAAGATATCCTCTCTTGACACTTCTATTCAAAGTTCTACTGAAAGTTCTAGCCAGAGCATTCAGGAGAAAAAAAATCATTGAAATAGGAAAGGGAGAAGTAAAGCTTTTTCTATTTACAGGTGACGTGATCTTACATACATAAAATCCTTTAAAACCCACCAAAAAATTATTAGCATTAACAAATGAAGTCAGCAAAATGGCAGGGTATAAGGTCATACCAAAATCAGATGTATGCCTATACATTAACAATGTGTAATTCAAAAATAAAATTAAGAGAACAGCTTTATTTATGAAAATGAGCAGTGGGGGCGCCTGGGTGGCTCAGTCAGTTAAGCGTCTGCCTTTGGCTCAGGTCATGATCCCAGAGTCCTGGGATAGAGCCCCATATCGGGCTCCCTGCTCAGTGGGGAGCCTGCTTCTCCCTCTCCCGCTCCCCCTGCTTGTGTTCCCTCTCTTGCTGTCTTTCTCTGTCAAATAAATAAATAAAATCTTTCAAAAAAAATAAAAGAAAATGAGCAGCATCAAAAAGAATAAAATACTTTAAAATACACTTAACCAAGCACAAGATTTATACACCGAAAATTTCAGAACACTGATTAAAGAAATTAAAGCCCAAATAAATGGAAACATGCTCTGTGTTCATGGACTGAAAGACGTCAATACTACCCAATGTGATCTACAAATTCAATGCAATCCCTATCAAAACCCCAATGGCCTTTTTTTTTTGCATAAATGGAAGAGCTAACTCTAAAATTCATATGGACTTGCAGGGGACCTCAAAGAGCCACATCACTCGTGACAAAGAACAGCAAAGTTGGAGAACTCAGCACTTCTGGATTTCTAATCAGACTGGGAGGCTACAGTAATCGAAACCACATGGTATTGGCATGAATACATATAGACAAGTGGGATAAAACTGAGAGTCCAGTAATAAACCCATTCATCTACGGACAACTGATTTTTGACAAGAGCACTACTGAATGGGAGAACAGTCTTTTCAACAAATAGTTCTGGGGGGTGCCTGGTTGGCTCATTCGTTAAGTGTCTGCCTTTGGCTCAGGTCATGATCCCAGGGTCCTCCTCGGCGGGGAACCTGCTTCTCCCTCTCCCACTCCCCTGCTTGTGTTCCCTCTCTTGCTGTGTCACTCTCTGTCAAATAAATAAATAAATAAATACTCTTAAAAAAAACAGTTCTGGAACAACTGGATAGCCACGTGCAAAAGAATAAAGTTGGACTCTTACCTCTCACCTCCCACCTATACAAAAATTAACTCAAAATGAATCCAAAGAACAAAATATAAGAGCTAAAATTATAAAGTTCTTAGAAGAAAACATGGGGATAAATCTTCATGACCATAAATTTGGCAATAGATTCTTAGATAAGACACCACAGCATCTGAAACTAAAGATACAATCGATCAGCTGGACCTCCTGAAATTTAACACTTTTGTTCATTGAAAGACAGGGTCAAGAGAGTAAAAGGACAACTCACAGAAAACGCTTGCAAATCATATAGCTGATAACAGTCTAGTATCCAGAATACATAAAGAACAATTACAACCCAATAATAAAAAGACAAATCACCCAAATACAAACGAGCAAATGGATATTTCTCCAAAGAAAACATATAAATGGCCAAAAAACACACAAAAAGATGCTTAACATCATGACCATTAAGGGCATTCAAATCAAAAGTACAATGAACCATTACTTCCTGTCCACCAGGATGGTTATAATCAAAATGATACTCAGTAACAAGTGTTGATAAGGATATGCAGAAATGGTACCGCCACCTTAGAGGACAGTTTCACTGTTCCTCAAAAAGGTCACCATATGACCCAGCAATCCCACTCCTAGGCTCCAAGAGAATTAAAAACATATACTCACACAAAATTTTGCGAATTCAAAGGTCCATCAGTGGATAAACAAAATGCGGTATATCCATGCAATTGAATATATTTCAGCAAAAAGAAAGGAATGAAATCCTGATACATCCTTCACCATGGGTGAATCTCAAAAACATTATGCTTAGTGAAAGAAGCAATTGACAAAAGAAGGCATACTTGGAAATGTCCAGAATAGGCAGATCCACAGGGGCAGAAAGTATATTAGTCATTGCCTACTGCTGGGGTGTAGGGAAGCAAAGCAGGAGGAGGGGCTGAGAGTGATGGCTAAAAGGGTACAGTAATTATTTGGGGCATGATGAAAATGTTCTAAAATTGATCGTGGTTACGGTTGCCTAACTCTTTAAATATAGTAAAAACATTTGAATTGTATGCCTCAAATGGGAGAATTTCATGGTATATAAATTACATCTCAATAAAGCTGTTAAAAATAATTAAAAACTAAAATAATAAAAAATTATTAAAATTTTAAAATAATTAAAAAATAATTAAAACCAGGCTACAGTTTTCGTATAGCTATCTTTCATAAATACAGTAGCCCTGACCCTCATACTTGTATACAGGCAACAAATATTTGTGGATTTAATCTTCTTAGGGTAAATGGCCCCTCTCTGGAGGCCATCCATGATTGACTTCGCAGTCTTGAGGAGAACAGAGCTGTTTACAGATGCTTGGATGTAGCATGGTGGGCAGGTGAGAGCCCCAATGGGTGGGGGCTCCATTTCTACCCTCTTCCCAAAGGTGCAAATGTGTGCCTTCTAGCCTCCTCCATTCTGTAACTGGAGCCTCCAGTTTTCTTTTCCTCCCTTGATCAATTTATTCCTCCTGGAGGCACACCCTGGTCTGGTGGTTGCCTAACTTCCATCTCCCCTTTCTTCTCCTTTGTCTAGTCCCTGGATTTTGATAGCTTGTAATTAATTTGTAACTCCCAGCCTTCAGAGTCTCTACAGCTGAGAGCCTGAAGTGGGGAGACCTGGCCTCAAATTTCAGCTCTGTGCCCTTGGCAGGCCATTTAACTGTTTCCTCATCCACAAAGTGCAAATAACAATTTCTACTTATAAGGTTGTTTTGAAGAACCAAGGACATACTATATTTGAAAGTGTCTGCTGAATTGAATCCAACATCCTGTCCCATGTCAAGTGAAACCAGTCAGTTTGCCAGCTAACAGCAACTAACTTCCTTTAGACAGGAAAGAGAAAGAGGCAAGAGCAGAGAAGCGGCTGGATTATATTTCCAGGATCATGCCTATGGATAGCACAACCAGGAATGTTGCTCTCCAACTCCTCACTATGTAGTTTGGGGGTTGCCCAATCCACAATCTCATACAAGATAATGGCCCTCCTCCACGACCCCCTCCTCCATGCCCCCACTCCGCCCCATGGCTGCCCAGCAATGGCCCATCACAGCCACACGAATGATGGATGAAGCCAGCAACTGTTGTTCCCTGTGTGGCTTCTCCCAGACTCAAGGACCCTGTTGTTTCTAGCAACGTGATGAGCTGGGAAGGAACACTTTCTTGGGGACTCTACTGCCATGCTACCAGGACTGGCCACCACTTCAGTTTGGGTTAGCCAGCCAATAAGGCACCACAGTCCCTGGCTAAGACCATGTAGCTACTTTGGGGCTCCGATCATGGCATGATGGGAAGGAGGTTGAAAACCCTAAGCTACACTGAGACTCTGGGATTATCAGTGATTTGCAGTTCTCTGTGTTCTCTGGGGACATCCTCAGGGAGCTTTCTGGCCCTAAGCCTGCTGCTGGGGCTTGGAATGCAGCCCATTCTTGCTCCCCACCCCCACCACATAAACATTCATGATCTACTCTAGAAACCCTAGTCCCACTTCAAGATCAGCTCAAATGTCATCTCAAGCAGGAAGTTTTCTCTGGAGCCCCTTCCCCCCTCCGCTGCCAGATGTAAGCTTCCCTCCTCCCTTGAGGTCTTTGTCTTTCTTCTCCTAAGGCATTTATCACGTTCTGTCACGCCTAATGGTTATTTATGTGTTTGTCGTACCCCTCCTTCTCGAATACAGTCAGGGACTGGGGCCCCCGGTTATCTCCGTACCCCCTCAGTGCCTGACGCTCAGTAAGGGTTTATTTATTCATTCAACAAATAGTTACTGACCACCTGGTAGTCAGGGTACTTGTTGAATCCTCAGGAAGTAGACACTCTGGGCCTGGTCAGAGCCGTGCTACCACTTCAAATTCCCCTTAGCACTTGTCTCCAAGGCACTCCTTTCCCACCTTTGCCAGCTTGGGGCACAGCGGGCAGCCAGGGGTCTCTAAAAAGAGGGGAAGTACCTGGCCCTCCCACCTTCCCCCAGGAAGCTACAAAAGGTGTAGCTGATGGGACCATTCGCTTGCCCCAAATTGACTGTGGCAGCTCCAGCCAGTGCTGTCTCAACCCCAGCCCATACTGGGTCCCCTTGGGACCCCTAGGGCGACCCATGAGGAAATCCCAAGATTTCCACCCTTTCCTGCTGATGCTATGATCCCACCACTGGTGGTTGTTAAACGTTTGCCCGCACACGGTCCCAGGACACTATATACAATGAACTACACACCCAGAGAGTTTCTGCTTTCCGCAAACCTCCAGTCCAAGATCACGTAAGGCCAGAGAATCGGCCTGATTCGGGGGTTTGGGAGGGCACGGGAGCACACTTTTTTTGCCCCCTTCGCCTGGCCAGAGAGGCCTGCAAAGTTGAGTTCTGGCTACCAGACTGATCCACACGGAAAGCGGGACTATCTGTTGGATGCAAGGGCCCCTACTCATCCCAGCAACACACAGAGAACTAAGCTTGCATTCTTAGGAGTATTAATCTTTGAGTAGTGTGGGGCTGGGCCCAGAGCACTGGATTAGGAGTCAGGGCTGGATCTGTACCCCGGCTCAGCTATTTATTAACGGCAGGTAGATAATCTCTCTTTTCCAAGCCTCAGTGTTCTCATCTGTAAAATGGGGTAATAATCTACTCAGAACTCTCAGAACCCCATAGCACTCTGGTCGTCAGCCAGGACCCTAACAGCATGTAATTCAGGGCCTTAGGAAACAAAGAAGATAGATTACACTTCTTCTAGATTGTTTTTTTAAAGATTTTATTTATTTATTTCACAGAGGGAGAGAGATCACAAGGAGGCAGAGAGGCAGGCAGAGAGAGAGGGGGAAGCAGGCTCCCTGCTGAGCAGAGAGCCCGATGTGGGCCTCGATCCCAGGACGCTGAGATCATGACCTGAGCTGAAAGCAGAGGCTTTAACCCACTAAGCCACCCAGGCGCCCTCTTCTAGACTTTTTAAAAGAGATTTTATTTATTTATTTGAGAGAGAAAGAAAGAGACAGGGGAGGGTCAGAGAGAGAAGCAGACTCCCTGCTGAGCAAGGAGCCCAATGTGGGACCCTGAGATCACAACCTGAGCTGAAGGCTTAACTGGTGCCCCTTTTCTAGATTTTTAAAAAATTGCTGTTTAGAAAAGGTTGTCACAGAAAGAGCCTTTCAAGCCAGGCTGACGGGAAACAGAGATCTTACCCAACTGTCTCATTCTATTGATGGAAAAACTGAGGCCCAGAGAGGAGAAGGTGTGCCAGGGTTCAGCCAAATAGTACAGTTCCAGAGGAATGTGCCAGTAACAGGCACCACAAAAGCTGGCTTTCGTGAAGAATTGACTTTTCGAGGCTCCATGGGCCTCAGGATCCCAAACCAAGGCTGCTGCTCCCGAGCATCTTCTAATCTAGGAAGGGTCTATCTATCATCACCAATAAACCTATGTTCTTTTGCTCAACTTAGGCTGTGAAGAAAGATCAAAGGTGACCCACAAGGGGAACTTTTAGGGACAATGGGAACATTCATTATCTTGATTGTGGGGATAATGTTATGGGTATATACATATGTCAAAACTCACCAACCTGTACACTTTAAATATGTGTCATTTACCAGAAGTCAAACGTACCTCAATAACATTGTAAAAAAAAAAAAAAAAGCAGATGGACCCAAACATTCAACTGGAAGTGCTCAGCAGGGCCTGAGTATTGCTAATGTGGTCTTCAAGTAGCTTTGTTGTTCAACATCTGCATTCATTTCACCCTGGTCCATGGAGGCACCATAGGCAGCTTTAAAAAAAAAAAGTTGTCCTATCTGGGATGCCTGGGTGGCTCAGTCGTTAAGTGTTTGCCTTTGGCTCAGGTCATGATTCCGGGGTCCAGGGATCGAGTCCTGCATCGGGCTCCCTGCTCAGCAGGGAGCTTGCTTCTCCCTCTGACCCTCCCCCTTCTCTCTCTCTCTCTTTCTCTCTCTCTCTCTCAAATAAATACATAAAATCTTTAAAAAGAAAGTGGTCATATCTGGCCTCCTGAAGCCCTGAGACTTCTCTCTGCTGTTCAGCCTTTGCAGAACATGGCGTCCACCCGGCAAGGTGTTCAGGCTGTGTCCTCCTCCTGGGCTCACCCCGTGGTACTCTAGGGCAAGACAGGGGTGGATGTAGGACTCACTTATCCGACTTCTTTCTTCCCAAGGATTCACGGGGTGGAACTCTGCAGCCTGAACTTAATGAAAACTCAGAAAGTTTAGGAGTCAATGGAACTGGTTAATGGAATTCATTCAAAAGATTTCCATTACCTCCCTCTCTAGCCATCCCACTCCCGCCCCTGTCATTTTCCCTTTCCTCCCAGTTCCCAAAGGGGACACATACGTGGTGCTCTAAGTCACAGAAGCGGCCTTTTCTTTTCCTGCTTACCCAGTTCACTACATGCTTTTTGGGAATTTACTGTGTGCAAGGTTTGGCCCTCTGGGGAAAGAGATGCCTAAGCCACTTCTCTGCCTTCCACATAAACTCTCAGCCTTGGGCACAAGTACCCCTCGTGCTGGGCAAAAAGGGATGCATGCCATGACAAATCTCCAAGTACCGTAGCACTGCCTAAACAAGGGAGAGCTTTCTTTTACCCAAGGCCTCAAGGAACCTTCACAGGGGACATACCACTGAGCTGAGCCCTAAAGAATGGGTCATTGGCTTTTAGCAATAAGAAATGGCATTTGGGGAGGCGCCTGGGGGGCGCAGTCAATTAAGCATCTGACTCTTGGTTTCAGCTCCGGTCCTGATCTCAGGGTCGTGAGATCGAGCCCCACGTCAGGCTCTGCACTTGGCACAGAGTCTGCCTGAAATTCTTTCTCCCTCTCCCTCTGCCCCTCCCACTCATGCTCTCTCTCTAAAATAAATAAACCTTAAAAAAAAGAAATGGCATTTAGACGGTGCTTTACATTTCACAAAGGGTTTTTCACATCATTCTGTTTCATCATCAAGACCAATTTAAAAGTTACTTGGGCTGCTTTGTTAGCCCCATTTTATTTTTTTTAAAGATTTTACTTATTCATTTGAGAGAGAGAGAGAGAGAGAGAGAGAGAGAGAGAGAGAGAGAGAGAGAGCATAAGCAGGGGGAGAGACAGAGGGAGAGGGAGAGGCAGACTCCCTGTTGAGCTGAGCTGGGAGCCCAACACGGGGCTGGATCCCAGGACCCCAAGATCATGACCAGAGCTGAAGGCAGACACCCAACCATCTGTGCCACCCAAGTGTCCTTCGTTAGCCCCATTTTAGAGAGAAGTAAACCAAAGCTCACGGAGGATGAGCCTGAAAGGCCTAACCTTCAACTCAGGGCTTCGGATTTTTTATTCTAATGCCTTTTACTAGGCCATGAACCTGTTTTTAATAGGAAGAGGCAGTAGTAGCAGGTAGGCCAAAAAGTCAGGAACCATTATGCCATGGTGGGTACTTTGATCAGCGGGAAAATGAGAATTGTATAAGGAAGCAGTAGATCACAAGACTGAGCAGGCTACTTGGAACCCATCTGTTGGTAGTTTAAATGCCAAGATAAGGGTCCATATATTTATCAACTATGTTTTATAAGAATAGGGATGGCTGTTATCAAGACTTACTGTGGTGATCATTTTGCACCATATACAAATATCAAATCATTACCGGGTATACCTCAAACTAATAGAATGTTACATGTCAATTATACCTTAATAAATAAATAAATAAGAATAAGTTTAGAATTAGTGACTGGAAGGGAGGTGGGGACAAAACCGGTGAAGAGTGTAAGGAACTGCCTTTACTTGTTTCTAGGCCCCCAACAAAACAAATACTATTAGCGTGAGCCCGCCTCCTTCATCCACGAGTAGATTTCCAGAGAAGGCACATGGAGACACTTATCCAGGTTAAATAACAAAAGCCATTTCCTTCTGAGCAGCTTGCTCTTCAGTTCCCATGGAGGGGGCAGTGGGGTCAGGGAGCAGAAGGCAATGAAAGATAAAGGGAGGGCCAGGAAGGGAAGTCAGGCTCCAGGCCACATCCTGACAGCCAGCCGGGCCCAGCCTGAGGCTCTCCAGAGATGCTCTGGCCAGTTTCCCACTAGGACAAATTCAACTTTAATCAATCTGTTTTCCCCTCCAGGTCATTGTTGTTGCAGGCAAAAGAGAAAGCCCTTGTGTGGAGACCTTTTGCTAGTCATCTAAGTGGCCGACAGCAGCAGCACAAACTGGGCTGGAAAGGGCAGGCCACCCACCCCACCCGCCCCCCCACCCCGTGCTGGCACATGGGGAGTGCATGTGAGGCAGGGAACTGGGGGCGAGTTACTCAGCTTCTCCGAGCCTCAGTTTCCTCAAGTGTCCCATCAGACTTAATGGGCTGGTAGGGGAATGTGATGAGCCCAGTGAGACAGACGCCTAGTGGAGTGCCCAGCTCCTAGTAGGGACTCGGTCAATGCCAGCTGCCTCGGTTCCCTCCTGCTGCACCAAGGACGGCCACCAAGTAATGCCCACCACACGGTGGAGCCAGGAGTCCCCTCACAAGCAGAAGCAGGTGGGCCTAGTGTGCACTTGTTTTGGCCAAAAAAATACCAGTGCGTCCCATGTGATGTTACAGGAGGCAACGTGCTGGGATGGTGGGGAGGGAAAGGAGAAAAGATTGGAAAAATCTTCTTTCTGGAGGGTCCTGCCTGGGTTGGGAGGTAAACTATTTATACTGTTTTTTTTAAGATTGTATTTATTTATTTGAGAGAGAGAGATAGTGAGAGGGAGAGAGAGAGAGCATGAGCAGGCGGTGGAGGAAGAACCAGGCTCCCTGCTTGTGGGGGGAGCCTGACGTGGGGCTCGATCCCAGGGTCCTGGGATTGTGACCTGAGCCAAAGGCAGCTGCTTAATGGCCTGAGCCTCCCAGGTACCCCAGGGAGGTAAACTATTGAGCAGAAGAGATTCTGTCAAAGCAGAGTAATCTGAGGTGTGGCCACCATCATTTCTGCCTTGACTTTCAACAAGGAAAGCATTAGAGGAAGCTAATGAAATAGGGACGCCTGGGTGGCTCAGTCAGTTAAGTTTCTGCCTTCGGCTCAGGTCATGATCCCCGGGGTCCTCGGGTCGAGTCCCACATCGGGCTCCCTGCTCAGCAGGGAGCCTGCTTCCCCTTCTCCCTCTGCCTGCTGCTCTCCCTGCATGTGCTCTCTCTCTGACAAATAAATAAATAAAATCTTTAAAAAAAGAAAATATACTGTTCATCAGTAGATGAATGAATAAAGAAGATGTGAGATATATACACACAGACATTGAAATATTACTCAGCCATTAAATAAATGAAATCTTGCCATTCATGACAACATGGAAGGATCTAGAAGGTATAACAAGTGGAATAAGTCAGTCAGAGAAAGACAAATACCGTATGAGTTCACTTACATGTGGAATCTAAAAAACAAACAATAGCAAAAAAAGAGAGAAACGAACTCATAAATACAGAGAACAAACTGGTGGTTGCTAAAGGAGAGGTTGGGGGATGGAGAATGGACAAAATGGGTGAAGGGGATTACGTGGTGCCAACTTTCAGTTTATGAAATAAGTGAGTCACGGGGATGAAAAGTACGGCATAGAGAATATAGTCAACAGTATTGTAATATGCTTACCATGGTGAGTATTTTATAATGTATATAATTGTCAAATCACTATATTGTACATCTGAAACCAAGTTAACATGTATCAGCTATATTTCAATTAAAAATAAATACACAGGGGTGCCTGGGCAGTTCAGTCAGTTAAGCATCTGCCTTCTGCTCAGGTCATAAACTTGGGGTCCTGGGATCGAGCCCGGCATCGGGTTCCTTGCTCAGCAGGGAGCTTGCCTCTCCCTCTCCCTTTGCCTGCCGCTCCCCCTGTTTGTGCTCTCCCTCTGTCAAATAAATAGAATCTTTAAAATAAATAAGCAAATACACAAAACACAGTTGATGGCCCAGTTATCTATGCTCACAGAGGAGATAAAGAGCCAATCTATCAGATCGAATCGATTAGAAAATCTATTCTAGCCTTTCCTTGCTCTCACCAGACAGAGCATCAGAGATCCAGAAATGAGAAGGCCTCAAGAACTAACTGCTGGTAATTCCTGTCACACAGCCCTCCTGACAATGGTCTGCTTATAGGGCTCTTAGACATGTCAACTCTAAGGCAGTATGTCCAAATTTCCAGTCACCTGCAGGCCACCGTCCTGATTTTTATCATAGCCATGTACTACCTGAACTATTATTTAATCTTTCCCTTTAAATTTCTCACTTTTCCACTTAAAGAAGCTTTTGTATCAGGTAAATGATGCAGGTATCATTTTGTATGATCCCATTTTGTATCAGGTAATTGGGAAATCACTACCATATGACCTAACTATAAGAACACCATAAAAACAAACGCTCTGCTATTAAGATAAAAACATTTTCTGGTGTCCCCTCTGAAAGCATGAGATGTACTCTGTCTCCCAGGGGAACATGAGCCCACTTTGGGAAGCCAGCTCTAGAGAACCTTAATCATTGCATTAAGACAGACCCGGTGGCTGACCTCCTGCCCAGACAGGAAACCAGGTTGGAGTGGGAGGGCTCCCATGAGCAGCTGGTTTGGGGTATGGTCTCTTTAGGTCTTGCCTTGGAATCTCCTCCCAGATTACGGAAAGTTGGATAACACCCATCCCCTAGGGACAGGCAGGGAGCTGGGCCAGAAGGCGGGCAGGTGATGGAGCAGCCACCATGCCCTTGGCCCTTGGTGGTTCAGATGGCTTTCACTATCGGACCCAAAAGCCCGCACTCAGGAAACTTGTCTATGTAATACACTGCTAATTCTATTTTTTTGCAATAATTTCCTCCCTGCTCTCCTGTATTTTATAAATTTCCTGTTGAGATCGCCAGATGTCTCAGAAGCCCAAAGAAAGGCCATAGGTCTCGTCCCTGGGTGGGTTAACAAAAAATACGCCCCAGGCCACCTGGGGGGAGTAGGGATACTGGGGTCAGCGAAAGGACTCCAAGAGGAAGGTGACACTGAAGAAGTGCATCTCTTCTCCACCTGGAAACCCTCCTACTATAACTTGCCTGCTAAATACCTGGGAGGGCTTCTTTTGGTTCTTACTTGGGTTTTCCATGAGAGTCACCAGCTCTTTACACTCTCTCAGAGAACACATAGCAGTGAAAATTCCTGGATGATGTTTTTCATGCCAAATTCAGGCATTTTGATAGTTATCCTCTCATAGGTCCATTTTCTATTCCTCTTCCTATACAAATGGAGAGTAGGCAGTTTTCTTTTTTAAGATTTTTATTTATTTATTTGTCAGAGACAGAGAGTGGAGAACACAAGCAGAGGGAGCAGCAGGGGCAGAGGGAAAAGCCGGCTCCCCACTGAGCAGGGAGTCCAATTCGGGACTTGATCCCAGGACCCCGGGATCATGAACTGAACCAAAGGCAGACACTTAACCGACTGAGCCACCCAGGTGCCCCGAGAGCAGGCAGGTTACTAACACAGAAGTGCTTGATACACAAACAAAAACGGGCTTCTTGCATGGAGGGAAGGGCAGATTTACCTACTTTTTTTTTTAAACCAGAAAACAGGTTCAGAGAAATCTGCCACCTTCTACCTTTTCCCTTCTTCTCCATTCCCTGAGTTATTTTCTCCCCCAGATGGCTATCAAAGTAGGTTGGGACTATAAGGGTCAAAGAGTATAGAAAACAGAGAATCAAAGAAATCCTAGGGCTGAGGGAAGGCCAGGCCTACAAGCATGGCTGGAGAGTAGAGAAAGGCTGTAGAACTGGCTGGTTGTGGGTTTGCAAGCTCCAAACAGTGCAGAGTCTGGATGTAACTGGTAACTGGAGGTAAAGACTTCTTTAAATCGAGGGAATCCCAGATCTATAGAACAATGGGCATTTCCAACTTCCAAGACCATCTGGAAAACAAGACCAAATGCACAGCTTCACACACGGGCCCAACCTCACCTGCCTGGCGCATGAAAAGATGCTGAACATCTTTAGTCATTAGGGAAATGCAATTCAAAACCATAATGAGATACCACTTTGCATCCATCGGGGTGGCTACTATTTTTCTGAAAGGCAAAAAAATAACACCTGTTGGTGGAGATGTGGAGAAATTGGAACCCTCGTACACTGCTGGTGGGAATATAAAATGGGGCAGCCACTGTGGAAAATGCAATGGCAGTTCCTCAGAAATACCCATTAAAAGCAGGGTCTCGAACAGATATTTGTACACCTTGTATTCAAAGCAGCATTATTCACAATAGCCAAGAGGTGGAAGCAACCTAAATGTCCAGCAATGGGTAAAGAAGTGGTGGTATACCTATTCGATGGAATATTATTCAGCCTTCAAAAGGGAAGAAATTCTGACACATGCTATGACATGATGAACCTTGAGGGCATCATACCAAATGAAATAAGTCAGACACAAAAGGACAAATATTAGGGCACCTGGGTGGCTCAGTTGGTTAAGCATCTGCCTTCGGCTCAGGTCATGATCCTGGATCCCTGGGATCGAGCCTTGTGTTGGGCTCCCCCCTAAGCCAGGAGCCTGCTTCTCCCTTTCCCTCTGCCTGCCGCTCCTCCTGCTTGTGCGTGCTCTCAAATAAATAACTAAATATTTTTTTTAAAAAAGGAGAAATATTGAGCCTCACCTGTATGAGATACCTAGAGTAGTCAAATCCAGAGTCAGAAAGTAGAAAAGTGTTTTGTAAGTGGTTGGGGAGGCGGAGGAGGGCGGTGACTGTTTAATGCTTGGAGTTTCTGTTCTGGAAGGTGAAAATATTCTGGAGATGGAGGCACAGCGATGTGAATATACTCAACACTGCTGAGCTGTATGTTATGAATATTTTATCATTCAACACACACACAAAAGGGACCTGCCCTGTACTAAAGGGAAATGAAGAGAAAGAACGTGGAATGATCCACCGCCCTAAGATTCTTGCTGCTGCTCATAACCCAGACAGACATGGGCGGGGGGAAGGACATATCACTCCAGGTGCTCCCTGGAAAGGAAGCCTGAAGCCAAGCAAGAAAGCAAGCCCCCCACCCCAGGTGCTGCACTCCACGGAAGGAAGTCAGGAAGGAGACACAAGGACACAGAGAGCCAGCAGGGATGTGCGTGGGCGGGGGCGGGGGGGCAGGCAGGGGAAGGACCACAAGGAGACTCTGTGGGTGCCGCTTGCAGACAAGTATTTGCCCTCCCCAGTGAGAGACTCTAGGGTTTCCAGCAGCCCTCCCCAACCAATCCAAACAAATCCCAACAAGGAGAGAAGCCATCCATTCCCATCAGTTATTCTGCGAGTCGCCTTTTAAGTGCAGATTCTGTGCTAAAGGCTGGTGGCGTCAAGACAGAATCGGAGATAAAAACATGCTTTCGTGGAACTCTCAGATGTGTGAGGAAAACACCCCAAATACACTGCTCACTATAGTCCAAGGGAGGCAGCACCAGAGGCCCTATAACAAATCTGAGTAAGCGCTGTAGAAACAGAGGGGAGGGAGAAATGCTGTCCAGCTGGAACAGGCTAAGAGGATCTTGTGGAGGAGGTGGCCTTTAAATTGGGCACTGAGGGGCGCTTGGGTGGCTCAGTCAGTTAGGCAGCTGCCCTCAGCTCAGGTCATGATCTCAGGGTCCTGGGATGGAGCCCCGAATCAGGCTCCTTGCTCAGAGGGAGCCTGCTTCTCCCTCTGACCACCCCCCCCTTTCGAATAAATAAATAAACAAGTAAAATCTTGAAAAGTACTACTAAGGGTGCCTGGGTGGCTCAGTGGGTTAAAGCCTCTTCTTTTGGCTCAGGTCATGATCTCAGGGTCCTGGGATCGAGGCCTGCATCGGGCTCCCTGCTCAGTGAGGAGCCTGCTTCCCCCTCTCTCTCTCTGCCTGCCTCTCTGCCTCCTTGTGATCTCTCTCCCTCTGTGAAATAAATAAATAAAATCTTTTAAAAAAATAAAAAAAAAGAAAAGTACTACTAATAAAAAACCGGGCATTGAGAGATGGGCAGATCGGAGTCTGTGAATGGTGTTTTGTTTGTTTGTCTTTCTTGAGAAAGAAGCCCCCCTTACGCTCACAATTTACAATACCCCGGACTGAATTTCCTCCCCCCTATTTCTTTTTTTTTTCCTCCCCCTATTTCTAACAGCAGAGCTTCATGTGAGCTTTATGACTAAAAGCTCAGTGAGAGCAAATTCGTTGATATAGCCTTTCAGCGCAGGTAAGACTTGGACCTGTGGCCACAAAAACACCGATTACTATATAAAGTACTGGTCATCCAAATTATATCTAGACACCCAGAGCTGGACACTGTCGACTTGCAAATGAAATCTGACACCATACCAGCGTCTGCCAGCCGTCAATACATAAATTGAAACCGAAAACCATGTATCCACTATCTATAGATTTTGCCAACAGGATGCCAGATGTATAGGTATTTGGGGACTAGATAGATAGATAGACAGATAGATAGATAGTTGGGGGCCAATACATGTGGCATTGGAATGTGGAGCACAGTAAAAAATTAATTGCTGAAGTCTTTGAACACCAAGCCCAGGAGTGTGGACTCAACTTGAATACCGCCATCAAAATAAGCCTTAACAGCTCTCTCCCCCACTGCTGCAGACTGCGCATGCTCAGGTGGCCACACTCCGCCCGCTCACGGTCAGGACACACCAGAACTCAGTGTGGCTGATGGCCGCCCTGCAGAAATGGCTGCCTGGCTCAGAGTAGGAATGAGAACGATAGCTGTGCCAATCAGGTTGCAGAGATGTGGAGAACTGGAAGCTTCAGTAAAGACCCAGCATGTCCCGGGTGAGAGCAGAGCTATGGCACAGAGAGATGCTCAGCCAGGCCTTTAGGAAGACTTCTCCCTGTAGCAGCCACCCCGCTGTGAGGCAGGCTCTGGCTGGAACTGGGGCCAAAAGTCCGGCTCTCCTCCAGGTTTTAAACCCCTCCCCTATATCTCCACCCTCAGGCTCATTACCTCCTTTGCTTTTGTTTTTCCAGTCACACTGCACAAGCAGGCAAGATACCATGGCAAGCTGCCCTGACCAGGGAGTGGGGACTGCTGAGTACCCTGGGCCAGGTTGGGTCCGGCTGGGCCACGGGACCAGCCGCTGCTCCTGCAGCGACCTAGCCTCACGGTTTTGCCTGCCCCTGCCGGCTTCCTCTTCCTCTGAAAGTTCTCCTTTGCCTCTTGCTTCAGCCAGCATGGGCACCTGGCCCATGCCCCTGGTTGGACAAACTAGGGGCTGCCCCTACTGGCCAAGGAATTCCAGGTGGAAAAAAGTACTCTGATGGATGGAGCAGAGGTCTGGAGAAATCCACGAAATGGATAATCCAGACCCATGGCTTGGAAGGTGAAAGCACATGCTCAGGAGGCCACGCTTGGCCCCTTCTGACTGGTCTGGCCTTCCCAGCCACCTGGGGCCTCCTGCTGCCTGCCTGCAGGCAGTGGTGTGGTCAACGGAGGCCAGAGGTCACACAGCAGGCCTTGGGGAAGTGGCCTGCCCCACCCCACCCTCAGGGCAGCCATGTGGCATGGGGGGGAGAACCAACCCTCTACCCTCTGCCCCCCCCCATTCCCTGTGTGAGTCTTGGTGTGTGGAAGGGGGAGGGCGAACTTTGAGTTTCCAACAAGCCTGTGTGTTGGAGATGTGGGATCTTGGCCCTCCCGCTGCAAAGCAAAATGACTTCCTTCACTGATGCTGTTGGGGCAGCAGAGGCGGGAGACAGGAAGCCAAGTCAAAGGGAGAGTTGGGGATCTGCTAGAGTGTGGCAGCGATTCCCTGGGCCAAGTGCAAGAAGCAGTCACCTTGGGGTGGGGTGGGGGGAAGCTCAGTTACTGCCTACTATAGTGGCCTAGAGTTTTTCATCCCCATCTGTGAAACAGGCAGGTCTGGGACAAAGCAACTCACTCCTCCACTCCTCCACCTTGGGCCGGGGAGGCTCAGAGGTGCTAATTTGCTGGGGGGGCACCAAGACCACAGGCTCTAATCCTGGCCGGGGTCTCCGGACTGTGTCCTTCCCACCCTTCATGGCAAAAGTATTCCTGTTCATCTTTCCAAACTCTTCTCAGACCTCCCCTCCTCCAGGAAGCCAAGGACAAGCAGTGCTTGTAGGCCAAGCTGGGCCCAAGGTCCTCTCTCCTGGCACCCCTATGCTACCTCTGTCTCAGGGGGCCCTGATGGAGCAGTGCTACATTTTATTTGATCAGGTACAGGCATTTTTAAAAAGCTGCTATTTACTATAAACACGCTCACATAAACAAGAGGATGTTTTAACATCAAAAGGTTGGAATGACAATTTCAGAAGTTCCAAAACAGGGCACCTGGGTGGCTCAGTAGTTAGATGTCTGCCTTTGGCTCGGGTCATGATCCCAGGGTTCTGGGATCGAGTTCCGCATTGGGCTCCCTGCTCAGCAGGGAGCCTGCTTCTCCCTCTGTCTGCTGCTCCCCCTGCTTGTGTGCTGTCTCTCTCTCTCTGTCAAATAAATAAAATCTTAAAAAAACTGAAAACATTTGGCTTTATGAAAAATGACACCATTGTTTTTCCTCCTTTTTGACTCAGAAAAGTGAAACCTTTGCAAAGGAGGAGCCCCAGTTTGCACTGGGAAACTCTAGGCTAAGACAGCAACTAGACAAATAAAAGCCTGTCTTGGAGATTTTGTGAGCCCCACCCCCCCACACTTGCACTGCACTGTCAAGTTCACCAAGCCACCCTGTACATGCTCACAACCCCCTACCTTGGAGTTATCCATGTTCCCATTTTACACAAAGAGGACACTGGGGCCCAGAAAAGTGAAATCACTTGCCCAAAGCCACACACATAGTGAAGCTCCAACTCCTTAGCCCTCCTAGGCCACACTGCCTCAACGCAATGCTGTCTGCCGTTCAATGTAATAGACACGTATTAAGTGTAGACCCATGTTCTGTCAGACATGAAGTAGAGCCAGCTTGTCCCATATGCTCACAGGGCAGCGGAGACTCCACAGATAACTTGAATCACATCACCACCTCTCAAGGCCATCGTAACAAGGACTGATATGACTTATAAAAGCCCCTAGCCTGAGGCCAGGTGTCCAGTAGACATTCAATAAGCATTAGTTTCCTCACATCCTTCCTTTCCTTCTTCCAAGCATCAGGGAGTGATGTGGAAAACAGCCTTATTGCCAAGAAGCACCCATGCCCCCCCAGCCTCAGTGTGAGCTGCAGAGCTTGTAGAGCCTATGAAGAGTGCTGGGGACTTCTGGAACTGCATCCATTAACCTTTTGACACAGTTCCTTCCAGGCCTTCTGGTCCATTTTCTGGGAGCTAAGGGTAAGTGCATCTGAAGGACAAGGTCAGGAAGGTAGGCCCTTGTCCCAAGAAAGTTTCTTGGAGAAGCCAAAAGTCAAGGACCAGCTCGAGTGAGGAGAGGGCCAGTTCTGGAGGGCTGGCGGGGTGGGGGGACAGGAATTCTTCACTCTTGGTGTGTGAGAAGCCTGAGCATGGGGCAGGAGAGAGCAGATGAAGGAGCCATTGTTCAATTTTGCCAGAATGGAGGGAGCAGGAAACAGGGGATATAGGGGAGGCTCAGTGCTCAGGTCAGAGGCTGAGGATGGAGGATGACCAAGCCCTGGAGTCTCCAGTGAGCATCACTGTCATGAGCAGTTACCCTATGGGAAGATCCTTGGCAACCTCTCCACTGCCGATGCAAATGGAAAAGAAAGGCCAACAGTGAGTCAGGCCCTATGCTGGACTCTTTATCATATGTGGTTTCCACGGAGTCTCACAACTCTGGAGCAGGAGGTAGTATTAACCCCATTTTATAGAAGAGGAAACTGAGGCTCAGAGAGACCAGGAAACTTGCCCAAGGTCACACAGCTAGCAAGTGGGAGGAAGGGAGCGAATGCTTGAAGACCCACACTCTTCCACATAAACCCTCTGCACCAGCCAGATTTTTGGACTTGCCTGGTTCTCCAGTTAGCAAAGAAGCTGTGTGACTCTAGAGAAAGACTTGAGGGGCGCCTGGGTGGCTCAGTCAGTTAGGCGTCTGCCCTCAGCTCAGGTCAAGATCCCAGGGTCCTGGGATCGAGCCCTGCATCAGGCTCCCTGCTCAGTGGGGAGCCTGCTTCTCCCTCTCCCTCTGCTGTTCTCCCTGTTCATGTGCTCTCTCTCTCTCTCTCTCTGTGTCAAATAAATCAATAAAATCTTAAAAAAAAAAGACTTGAGAGGTGGCAGTAAAGGCAAAGATTATTGGAATAGGCCCGATGTAAAACAATATGGGCTCCAAGCAAGGCAGGAGTAACACAGCTGGAGAACACAAGCTAGGGCTGACTGCAAAGCCGGACAGCTGCTCCTTTTCAGGCTCCTTTGCGAGCTCATCTTTTCTCCTTAACTCTTGAGACTCACGGGGGCCTGGTGCTAGGCCCCACACCCCGTACAACCTCCCTTGGTGATCTCACTCACAATAGCTGAGCATCCCAAATGTACTCTTTGGCCACTGTTGTTCTCATAAACAGGCTGGGGTGGGGGCAGAGGAGGGGACGTCAACTTGTAGCATTGCCAACTTCCTTCCTTGGTATAAACACTTCCATCGTGACCGGTTTGAAGCAACCCACCGTTTGATAACCAGCTTGCAAAAGCCCTCAATATTTAGACAATAGGCTTTCAGGAGCCAGGGAGAGCCATCTTCAGAACACCACGGAATCCCCCAGCCCTCTCCTCTAAAGTCTGGCTCCGTGGATCTGAATGGCCTGTGGCTCACATACCCCCTACCTTTGGATGTTTCGATGGCACCCCAAAATTAACATACCCCAAACAGAATGCATGATCTTTCCCCCCACAAAACTCACTGCTCTTCTGGGGTCTCTAGAACATAACCACCCTCTCTCTACCTGAACGTGCAAGTCGGAACTCTAGGAGGCTTTCTTAATATCTCCTTCCCGACCTCACACTCAACCCGAGGTCTGATTCTGTTGATTTTCCTTCCTCCACTTCTGCAGTCCTTCTCCGGCCCCCAAGTGACCACCCAAGTCCAAGCCACCACTCCAAATTTCTCTGCTGGACCTTCACAGTGGCCCCTTGACTGGCCTCTTCCAAACAAATCTCCACACCAAAGCCAGGGTGACCGGAGGGCTAAGTTCCAAGATGCAGACAGGAACATAACATCCCCTGCCTGAAAACGTTCAAGGGCAAAACTGGAAGTGGCCTGCAAGCCTTGCCTGTGTGAGGGCTTCAGTCCCACCCACACATGCTCCTCTCATGCCTCCAACCACACTGGCATTCTTTCAGTCCCTAAATACACTATGTTCCCTTCCACCCTAGGTCTTTGCATGTGCTTTCTTCTGTCTGGAATGCTGTTCCTTCCCTTCTTTGTCTAATTAACTCCTGTTCCTCTTTCGTCTCAACTCTCACTGTCTCAGAGATTTCTCTGACCTCCATGCCCAGCCCAAATCCTCTGTTCTAGGTTCCCTTAGCATGTATACATTTGTCTGGGTGATCATTTGGCTAATATCTGCCTCTTGGACTGTGAACTCCATGAGGGCAGAGACTGGGTCTGGTTTTGTGGATCATTCTACCTCTAGTTCCTAGCACATATGATATCCTCAGTAACCACATACTGAATGCACAAATGAATGAATGAGCAAGTGAATGAGTGAGTCCCTAGACAAGGCAGCACAGAACACTGGAGTGAGATTATCTCAGTTCAAATCCCAGCTCTTCCACTCGCTAGCTGTGTGGACTTGGTTTAGTTATTTATCTCTCTGTGCCTTGGTTTCTGCCTCTGGAAAACTGACATAATAAAAGCAGTTCTGGGGGCACCTCGGTGGCTCAGTTGGTTAAGCGTCTGACTCTTGGTTTCAGCTCAGGTGATGATCTCAGGGGCCTGGGATTGAGCTCCACGTCAGGTTCTGTGCTCAGCATGGAGTCTGCTTGAGATTCTTTCTCTCCCTCTCCTTCTGCCCCTCCTGGTCGTGCTGTCTCACGCTCTCTCTCTCTCTCTCTCTCTCTCTCTCTCTCTCTCTCTCTCTCTGTCTTTCTCTCTCAAATAAATAAATAAATCTTAAAAAAAAGAAAAATAAAAAAATAAAAGCAGTTCTCATAAGAATTAAATAAATATCTGTAAAGCACTTAAACGGTGCTGAGATATGGCAAAGCATATACATGTATGCAGTGTTCACTTGAATTAATAAATAAACAAATTGTCCTGTCCCACTGGCTCAACGGCAACAGGAACGCATTCATTTTGCAGTGGGTTCCGACGCTCCAGATCTCAAGTCCGGCTGCAGGAAGCCTTCACCTTCAGCCTCCTTCGGTAGAGAAACAAAGTCGAGGTCTTTGGAGCCCAGCTGACCTGACTGGACTCCTTCCTCCTTTTCTTCCCCTACCTCGAATCCATCAGGAAGCACTGTCAGCTCCACCTAAAAGCCCGATCCCACATCTGTCCCCCTCGTTTCTACCACCCTGAGCTAAGTCAATGTCGTGATATCTACACTCCGCTCTTGTCCCCTTACCGCCCATTCTCCAGGCAGCGGCCAGACTGATCCAAAGAGAGTGCCAGTCCAATCTTGCCACTCCCCTGCTCAAAGCCCTCCCTCGGATCGTCATCACACCCAGAGTGAAATCCAAACTCCTGTGCACTGTTCCCAGGGCACTCCCCACACAGCCCCTGCCCTCCCAGCTCCTCTCGAAGCCTGCTCTGCTCTAGCCACACTCAACCGTGCTCATGAGTTTCCCCAAGCACTATGCTCTCTCTTGATTCTGGCCCCTTGTGATTCTATGCCTTCTACTTGCATCACTTATTTTCCCACTATGGGCTTCGCTCACCAGACTCCTGCTACCCCTCCAGATCCAGCCTAGACCTCATTTCCTCTGGGAAGCCTCTGCTGCTTCCCTGCCTCCTGCGCCCCCACCCCCACCCCCAGGCTGTGATGGGTGCCCCTCCACCTCTCCTCTGCGCTCCACAGCATCGATTTCTTCCCCATCACAGCGCTGGCCGCCTAGTACTGTTCCTGCCTGCTTCTTTGTCTAGAACACACCCCACCCCCAGGCCTATAAAATGCTGGAGGCAACGACCTGGGTCTTGTGCACACCTCATGCCCAGCAACCAGCACAAGGCTTGTCCTAGCACAGGCGGTCCTATGAATTTTGGTTGGGTGACTCCTGCCTTCACCATCCCCTGGGGAAGTTCCTTGGGTAAGTTCTCTCTGAGCCTATATCCGCAAGCATGAAATGAGAGGATGCTATTCTGCCGAGTTGTAGTGATGTCGCGAGGAGTCATTGAGACAACACATGTAAAAAGCACACGACACAGAGTAAGGGCTCAAGGAATGGTAGCTGTTGTTGGGTGGTAGCCGGTCAGGAAAAGAGAGAAAAACAAGTCTCTCCTCCCTGCTCTCCCACATACACACCCATCCTGCTTCCCTCCTGTCTTCAGTCTCTTGAATAAAGCTGGAAAACCTGACCTAGCAAAAATAATCCCCCTCAGTAAACTCTGGGGAAAGAACTATCTTCTGTATCAACAACACACCCTTGGCTCAGCCTCCAGTGGACCAGCCCCAGGTTGGAGGTCTGGCTTTTTTTTTCACCCTGTCCAGATATTTACAGTGTAAACCTTGGATGATGGGGAGGGGCACGCAGCCTGTGCCAAGAAACCTCAGGAAGGAACTCGTACTGCGTCTCCACACAGTAACGCACACTGTTCTGGAATGGGAGCAGAGTCTTCCATCAAAATGCTTTGTTGGCCACATGAGAGAAGAAAGGGCTCTTCTCTGCAGTGTGGAGGACAGGCAGAGGCCAGGCACCTCCCTCCAAACTCTCTCTGTAGTCTGCTCTGTCTCACAGAGAAAAGACCCAAGTTCCAGCTTAAGCTCTGTAGTAACATTTCTGCCTCAGTAGTAAAAGACGGGAAGGGTGTTGGATGCCCCACCTCCCACTTCTAGCCTTCAGCTGAGCGGGAACCTCTGATGGGTGACCCCCAACTGCCCCAAGGTTGGCATTCAATTTCAACACATATGTATTGGTTGGTTGCCTTCAAGCTCCAACTTAAAATTGGAAAGTTGTCTTCTGATACGTGTCACGTGTATGTTTTACACAGTCAGTGTGCACCTGCTATTTTGCTCGTTTTCACTTCATGTCATTCCATACCAATATTTTCTTGTGCCAGCAGAATTCATGAAGTTGTCAAATTTAGGGACCACAGCATAGCCAAATATACAAAAACTCACAGTCTGCCTAGCCAAATCCCAATAATTGGCTGTTTGGGTGGTTTCTTTTTGTTGCTGTAAGAAATAGCACTGTGTACAATTTGCCTTTGGAAATTTCCTCTTCTGGATTTTTTTTCCCCTTGGGATGCCAATTCCATTTCAGACCGACTTCAGAAAACATACATGAAAATCAAAGATCCAAAGGCAGGAATGATTTCCTCTGTGGAGAAGCAGGCCTGTCCATTCACCTACACACACACCCCCACACACACCCTGTCCTGGAACTAGAGCTACTGGAAGAAGCTACTCGCCTAGGAGTCACTAAATGGGACACTCTGCCCAGAAACTTCCTTTAAGCTGCGGGAGGCAGAGCCGAGAGCCCACAGAGTCTGACCTTCCAACTCAGAGCTGAGGACACTTGGGTGCAGTTGTGTGCACATAGAGATGATGGCCTTTTCTGGAAACCTCTTGGTCTTGGACCCTCCACGTCTCAGAACCTGACTCAAAACCGGAGCAGGCTACTTGGTCTCTAAACCGGTCTTTATTGTGTCCTTTGGTACACATTGCCAGTAGCCTACCTAGTAGCCATCCCTCCCAGCTTCTTGCTTGCTAACAGAACTTCAGTTTGTTCACGTAGTTGGCAAAGACCCTTTCCCTGATATGAAAGGATCTTTGTCAGCCCCAGTCCTGTGCTTGAATTAGAATTTATCTAAACCAGTTATTGGTCTAGCGGTGAGCACATGACACAGTTCTGGCTAGTGAGATAAAAGGGTCAGTCCCTGGGGAAAGCCTCCCCTTCTCAAATAACAGGACAGAGCTCCCTGAGGAGAAGACCTTCGCTCCTTCCTCCTTCCTGCTGGAATTCAGATGTGATACCTGGAGACACAGCAGTCGCTTTGTGACCATGAGGCAACAAGTATTGGGGGTGAAAGCCAATTCACTATGGATGGTAGAGCAGGCAACCACTTGCATCTAAACTTTTTGGTCTGTGAAAAAAAATTAACCTCTATTTGTTTAAGCCGCTAACAGGTTGGATTTTCTGACACTTGAAGACCAAAGTATACCCAACTCCATCTACTATGTGCCTAGCACTCTGCTAAGCACCGATGGAATTATGAAAGAGATGGAGAACACACTCCTTTACCTCAGAAGCTGAGTCTATGCAGGGAGACAAACATCCACAAAAACCCACAAATAGCATTATATAACATATAAGTAAGTGATCAAATGAGAAGGACTGAGAAAACTATTTTGATCAAGGTCTATAGGAAAGAGCTGGAGTTAGAAACCAGCGTAGTGTATCTGAGGAGCAGTAAAGACCTAGATGGGTCCTAGAAAGGGAATGGGAGATGTGGGCACATCTTAGGCTTAGGCCACATTCCAAGGACTTGGGAATGGCTCCTTCAGGAGTTGGGTCATCATCTGACACTCTTGGTGGAGAACCAATCCAGGAGAAAGTCATGAGCCTGGATAGCTCAGTCGGTTGAGCATCTGCCTTTGGCTCAGGTCATAAACTAGGGGTCCTGGGCTTGAGCCCTACATCAGACTCCCTGCTCAGTTGGAAGCCTGCTTCTCCCTCTCTCACTCCCCCTGCCTGTGTTCCCTCTCTCGCTGTGCCTCTCTCTGTCAAGTAAATAAATAAAATCTTTAAAATAAAATAAAATTCAAGAGGTAAGATGAAGGAAGAATTAACAGGATTTGGTCAGTGATTGAGCATGAAAAAGGAAGAGGGATGAGTCAGGAATATCTCCAACTGCTAGCCAGGAGTGAAAGAGAGGGAGAGGGAGAGAGGAGGAGGGAGAAGGAGTGGGAGAAGGGGGAGTGGGAGTGGGGGTGGGGGAGAGAGAAATGAGAGCCCTCAACAGAGACCACAAAGTCAAGAAAAGGAGATGAGGATTTTGGCTTTGAGCTGGTCAGAATTAATGTGTCTACAAGACAATTCCCAAAGCAGAAGCTCCAAATCTGGAAGGAGGGAAGGGGGGCAGAAGAGGCAGTGGAAAAGGTAACGTGATTTGTTGAAGGCCAGTGTTTCCCAAACCTCAGTCATCTGTATACTACCTTTGACTTTGGCCACCTGTTTAAAACCCACACTACTATCTACTTAATAATTTTTCTTTAAATAAACCTCTTTGGAAAAAAAAAACTTCAGCATGGTTCTAATCAATAATTCCCTTGAAGCCACCAATTTTAATGTCCTACTTGTATCTTTTCTAAAACATGTTAAAAAACATTTGTGACGGCTGAAGTTAAAAAACCGTCCAGCCATATTACCACCTGGAATTATCTCTTGTGCCACCAGTGGCCTGACCCCCATCCTTGGGAAAACACCAGCTCAGACAAAGCCCCTCTGGGACTCATTTCATGAGGGTGGGGCATTTCTAGGAGCCTACTCTCTGGGCAACGGGCCTCTTGAATCTATTCTTTTCCTCTAGGTCAGCCATTTGCATTCTTTTCTGGGGAAATAAATCTTGACCCATCTGGGTCAAGCATAGGGAAAAGAGAGATGAAGAGAGGATATCCTGACCACCAAGGTGCTTGGGGAGGTTTTGTTCACACACCAGCCATCTTGGGCTTCACAAAGTAGGTGAAGGGTCCCCTCTGTTGCAGTCTGGTCACAGTGGGGCCTCAAATCCCCTCACTCCGGTCCTAAGAAAGATTCCTATAACTTGAGCTAACCAACAAACTCAGACAGAGGCTCAGTTGCTGCCTTCCTCCTCCCTTTCCTCCCCTCACCCCACCCCTACACCCCTAGCCCCTTCCAAATCTGAGCTGGGCTTAGCATAAGAGAAGCATGACTCATAGAAACCAAGGACTGCCCTAGAGAGGTCAGACTGCCAGGATTCCTCTCCAGCTGACGATGAACAGACACGGCAGCTCAGAGCAGACATGGCAGCTCAGACCTCAGGCCATAGCAGACTCACTAGTCTGAAAGCTTTGAGCCCTCAGAGACCATAGGGTGACAAACATCCCCAGAGGGAAGGTCAGAAGACCTGAAAATGGCAAAAAAGCTGGTATGAAGCAGGGACCCCTGGGTGGCTCATTCGGTTAAGCACCTGCCTTCAGCTCTGGTCATGATGCCAGGGTCTGGGGATGGAGTCCCACATTGGTCTCCTTGCTCAGCGGGGAGCCTGCTTTTCCCTCTGCCTCTGCCTGCCACTCCCCCTGTTTGTGTGCTCTCTCTCTCCCTCTCTCTGCCAAATAAATAAATAAAATCATTTTTAAAAAGCTAGTGTGAAGGGAAGACCGTGTTCTTTCAAATGTGGTGGGGTTCGAATCTGACCTCCCCTAATGTCTTGTCCAAAAGCCTATTAGGCCCTAAATGCCTGCCTTCACAGTAAAATGATCATAATAGTAATAAGTAATGCTCACAGGGAAATAACTATGTGCCAGGTACTATACTAAGTGCTTTTTGTGTATTATCTTATTTCATTCGCACAAAGACATTACAAGGCAAGTACTCTTACTGAACCCATTTAAGACATGAGGAAACTATGGATCAGAGAGGGGCAGCAAATTACCCCAGGTCACGCAGCATGTGGGACAGCCTGGATTTGAGCCTAGGCATCTGGTTCCAGAGCTTCCATTCTGAACCATTCTGCTTGTCTTACTCATGGCACCTTCTGAAGAATGTTGGTGTTCAATACAGCTGGACGGACCAGACACAGGTCCCTGACTCAGGACAGAAAACCCATGGGTTGGCCAGCAGCCTGAGCGAGCTGCCAAACATGGGAGATAATGAATAATGGAATCACTCAGATAGGCTCTCCTGTGGAGGCTGAGCAGGAGACATGGAGAGGGTCCTCAGTCAAAGGGGGGAGGGGAAGCAGACACACACACACACACACACACACACACACACACACACACACACACGAGGCAGAATCCATGAGGTAGTCTAAGAGCTTTGAGTGAAACAGAAGCTATGAGAGAGAGTGGAGAAAAGGGGGACCTTAAGGTAGCAGGGACAGGAGTTTCTGAATCCAAGAGCAGGGGAATTATAGGTCCATCATTTTAACTACTCGCTTGCCTCTTCCTCATCTCCTGATGCTGCATGTCCATCTTGCAAATTCCTAAGCCTTCAATCAATCCAAATGCCTACACTTTCTGCTCCTCCTAGTCTGAAAAGGAGCACTGAGCACTGCTTGGAGAAAACACCCCAACCTTGCAGACGGGAAACACTATCAGTGCACGGTCTTGACCTCCACAGGGCCTTCAGTGTGGCCGAGCAACCTTTCTTTGAGTCCCCGCTGGGCTCCCTCTCCGGTTCTCTCCAATGGCCTCCACGGTCATTCCCAAACTTCTAGCCTTGCCACATCCCCCTCACCTGGTTTCACAGAAAAAGAGAGAGAGAGAGAGAGAGAGAGAGAGAGAGAGAGAGAGAGAGAGAGACAAACA
>LNAC01000928.1:461470-493289 GCA_002007465.1 Ailurus styani
GAGAGAGAGAGAGAGAGAGAGAGAGAGAGAGAGAGAGAGAGAAGGCATCAGGCAGGAACCTTCCACAGAGAAATCTATAAGCTCACTCACCACATCCATACTTTTTCCTCTTTCCCTCCAATGACTCCACCTGCCTGAGGCTGACCTCCACGTTGCACTCTGCATTCCGTCCCCTCTCGCCCCCTCAGGGCCCTCAAGCCTCAGTTGCCTCCTCTCTCCCCTGTACTTCCCCGTTCCCCCTCCCCACCATCCGCCTTGTCTCCATTGGCACTGAAGGATGCCCTCCCTCTGCCCAGAACCCTCAGTCATCTGTTCTCACTTCCCTTTCACAGACAAACTTCTGGAAAGAGCTGTCCGCACCTGCTATCTCCATTTCCTCACTCCCGCTCTTCAACCCGATTTAGTCTGACATCCAGTTCTACCGTTCCACTGAAGCTATTGTCACCATCAGCCTCCTTGTAGCTAAAAGCCATTGTCCGTTTCTCCATCTCCTCTTACACAAGCCTCTCCAAGCCTCACCCCCACTGGCCACTGCCTCCATCTTGAAACATTCGCTCATCTGGGCTTCTGGGACACCATGCCCTCCCCCTGGTTTTTCTCCTGCCTCTCAGGCTGCTGCTCAGCCTCCCCAGTGTATTCTTCTACCTCTGGCCATACCACAAAAGCTGAGGCTTGCTCACACCCTTCTTTCCTTCTCTTCAAATTCTCCTTGCAAAACCTCGTAAGGCTTTGGGGCATCTGTGGGGAGCAGTCGGTTAAGCGCCCGACTCTTGATTTCGGCTCAGGTCATGATCTCGGGGTCATGATCTCAGTCCAGGCATGCTTCAAAACACTGGTCCAAGGTCACACAGATGATCAGTGGCAGATCTGGGATTCAAACCCAGGCATTCCGGCTTCAGAGCCACTGCTCTTAATCATCACACTGTACTCCTGCCATCACTGTTCTCCAGTCGTACAGGCCAGAAACCTAGGTAGCCTTCTTGATTCCTGATTTCCCTGTACTGTCCACATATGTCTATTCAGGTCATCTATCTACCTTCTAAATGTGCCCGAGATCCATCCATTTCTCTCTAGCCCCTTTCTAGCTATCTTAACCAGTCACTATCACCTCTCATTTGGAGCCATCCCAACCCACCTTCCATGCTGCTTCCACAGTGATGTCATAACCAAATGGCAATCCATTTCAGAGCTCCCTGCTGCCATCAGGATAATGTCCAAGCCCCTCCACATGGCATCTGTGGCGTCCTTCATGATCTAGTCCCTGCCTGCCTCTCTAGCCTCAGGCCTTCCCACCACCCCCCAGCCTCCTAGCTTTCTGCAACTTTCCTCCTTTCTACCTGCCTAACACCTCCTTATTCTTCAGTCCTCTGTCTAGATGAGGGACTACTCCCAAGCCTCCCTTGACCCCCCCAATGTCTAGCTCAGGTGCCATTCCTTTACTTCCCTGAACTTATCCCGGTCAGAGCACTTCGCAGGCTCTGTATCATTTATGTAATCATTTTCTTCCCCCACTGGACTGTAAGTTCTGTGAGGCCAGCCACGTGTCTGCCTTGCTCACCTTTGCACCCCGCCTAATCCTGGCATCATTTGGTGAATGCTGTGGATGTATGATTCATGCCCAGACTCTTCCTCTTTCCTCTCCATTCTCCAGACCACACTCGGTGGTCTGTGGAAGCGCCCTCACGAGGTGGAGACTTGGGACCAGCTGCCTGACACAGGTCCTGGGCTCAGAGGCCAAGGCCACATATCCTGGGCTATTGGGCTAGGCCTTCCTTCCCAAGAAGTACGGCCAAGAGCTAGTGCTCCCTCTTCACTCCATTTCCTGAACTTGCTTTGCATTATGAATTTCAGTTATCCCTTGGCTTTTAGAACCGGAGTCTACTTATGTCTTAGTTACTAACTCTTTCAATAGCCTCGTGAGATCAATGGGAAGGCAATGGAAATAACAAAGATGACTCACTCACTCAGCCCATCTCTCCTCCCCTCACCACTCTGCACAAAATCCAGTCTCGCCACTGTCAACTCAAGCACCACTCCGGAGGAAGTAGCAGCAGCTCCTTGATTATCTGAGAAATCATGCCCGGGAGGAGAAAAAGCCCAAGTGAGCACACACATAAGATGCCAGGCAGACCCTATGGTCAACCGCCATCTTGGGCTTTGAGCCCGTGAAAGACAGACCCTGGCAATGGGTAGAGCAGGATGGGAACTTCCAAGGAGAAAGGAGTCCTTGCTTGGAACTCGGTGCCCAAAAGTCAAGTAGGTCACTTCGAGGCTGAACGACTTTAATGCCAGTGTGGGGTGCCACAGAGCCCTCCTTCCCTCTGCCATGGTAAGCAGCAAAGTCTGAGATGATGGCTTCTCTGACCACCTGGGTTTTGAGGTGAAAAATCAAGGAACAGATTTCCCAGCTGCTCATTATAGATCTGTGGCGAGAGCAAGGAATATACCACAGATGCCACAGCAGTGATAAGAAAGACAGTGATTTATCAAAACCACAAAAAATATTTAACACCTTGGTAAACATAAGTTACTCGCAACGTTCTAGACCATGGTTTGACTGGTGGGCTCAGGCACGGTTGTTATATTATTAAATTGCTAAGTCAGGGTAAAATACTTTGCTACAAGTGTGACGATCACGGGATCCAATCAGCAATTGTGAATTACACAGCGTGATGCAAGGGTCTAAAAGGATCTAGTCAAGGATGCAGGTCCTAAGAGGGTCCCCATCCTTTTGTGGGGCCCCTGGGTGGCTCAGTTGGTTGAGCGGCTGCCTTCAGCTCAGGTCATGATCGAGTCCCGAATCAAGCTCCCTGCTCAGTGAGGAGCATGCTTCTCCCTCTGCCTGCCACTTCCTTTGCTTGTGCTCACTCTCTCTGTCAAATGAATAAATAAAATCTTTAAAAAAAAATCCTTTTGTGCAGGCACATGTCCAGGCCCTTCCTGGCCTAGGTCTGACTCTGCAGCCCTGTGGTTTCTCTCCCCCTGGTTCTCTACTCCTGACGAAAGCCCCCTCTTTCAAGTCCCTTAATCACCAAGAACGTAAATTCTGCTTGCAGGTTCTCCACAGATCTTCCTAGGGCTCTACCTGCCGCCAAAGGAAGGTGCTATGGGACCCTGGTGCCCATTGACCTGTAACTCCTCAACCCTCTTTGAGGAAGGGTCCTCCCAACGGGAAAAGCTGGGGGTTTGAGGTCAAACAGAGCAGGGTTTGAATCCCAACACCACGATTTACTTGCTACGTGAGCTTGGATAAGTCATTTTGCCTCTCTGAGCCTCAGCACCTTCATCTTTAAAATAGGAACAGGAAGGCTTAGAACAGAAGGGGTCATACATGCACTCTGTGAGCGAGACTGCAAGTAGAAAACATTGGGACATAGCAGACACTCACCAACCATGATGTCCCAGTCACTTCTAGAGGTTCTCCTTTTCTCTGGAACTAAAAAGCTAATCTTGTGGGGTTTTTTTTCCTCTTGTTTTGGTTTTCCTCTTTGTCCTTCCAGTCCAAACTCCCCACCCCACCCCAGCCCACCCCACTCCCCGCCCGCGCCACCACACACACACACACACACACACACACCACCATGACACCATCACCACTCTCTCTGCCAGCAGATGCTTTCATTCAAACTTGTCTCTCATTCACTGTCTCACTCAGGGGCCGTGAGGTGTTTCGTTTTGCTTATTTTAGCTTCTTCGTTTGTTTTTAGAAGCAGCACCTTCTGGCAAACAAAGTCACCTGTAGATCTCTGATATATAAGACAGGAGCAGAACGAACAGCTCACGGCCACCCCTGAAAAATCTCTGCGATTCCCTAGGGCTCAGTACATCACACACTGGAAACGCCCAGGCTCTTGACCCCTGCCAGGTCTATAGACTGTCAGGGCTGGCAGGCCCCTTGGAGGTCATCTGCCAATCCACTGCCCAAGTTTCTGGATGGGAAACAGGTCCAGGGATTTGGAGAGCTGTTGACCGCCAGGCCTGGAAAGATCCCCAGAGGTCACCCAGGCCCCAGGCTGACTGACAGGTGGCAGGCGCAGAGCAGGGAGGGAGGCATCCTGCTCCCATCTCTGGCCTTTGAGAGCACAGCCCGCCTCTCACCATGCCCAGGAAGAAGCATCATGTCATCTAGTACCAAGCATCTAGTGACTCCTGAGAACCAGGAGTCAAGGCCCAGCTCAGTCACTTGGTAGGTGTGTGGCCTCAGGCAAATCACTTCCTCTATTTTTCTCTCCGTGAAACAGGGTAATGAGGCCCAGCTCATAAAATCTATGTGTAACTACAATACTTATATCTCTGTAAACCACTCCTAGAGAGACCTGGCTTTCAGAATCTCTAGGGGGGGGACACAGACAATGGTGGCGGGACGGAAGAGGGACACCTCACACATTCTTCCCTTTCCCAGGCAGGAAAGGGGAGCCTTCTCTTCCCTCCCCAGAAGCCTGGTTCCTACTTAGGAGAAGCCTCTGGCCCCTGACAAATCCCCTAGGCTTTTCCTCGCAAAGAGAAGGCCTCCCAGTCTGGCCGGTGAGGCTCAGGCTCACCCCTCCCTGCCTCCCGCCCTCCTTTTGTTCCACTTGCCCTCAAGCACACAGCCCCAAGGACCGAGGACCGCCTTGCTGGCCTTTTCTGAACAGTTTGGTGACTTTGAGTCCATTAGTACCTGTTTCCACCACTGATACAAAGTCCCGCCCTGAGGCCCTGGAAACACTGAGCTATGAAGGTTAGCTCAGTCAGAACTGACTCTGCCTGGAACCAACCAGTCAGTGGCCTAGCCTCACTCATTTTATTTCCAGTTTTCTACAGCTCCCTTCCCTCTAATGAGCCACCCAGGCAACAAGCTGTGCAGTTAGCTAGCAATTATACTTAACCACAGACTGCACCTTCGGACCGTGCGCATTTAGCATCATAAATATGCCACTTGCTATGGTTTTCACATTTCTCAGGGCTGGAAACCACTTTGACAGGGCACAAGGCTCACTGGTTGTTGCTGACCTCCTCCCGGGAGCAAAGGAGCTGCTACCCAGAGGGAGGCCCCGAAAGGGTGCGGCTCTTGTTGTTTTCCAACTAAAAATCTTCAGCAGATAAAAAAAAAATAGTAAAAAATCTTTAGCAGAAGGTCCATTCCCATCAGAGACAAAAATTTTGACAGGGACATGCTAGAGAGTTTGAAGGAGCCCCAGGACTACTGCTGTGTGAGGTCTAAAAAGAACTGCCACGATGGTGTGTGATGTGTGTGTGTGTGTGTGTGTGTGTGTGAACACATAGGTGTGCAAGTGTATGGGCATGTGTGTCCGTGATCAAAGAGCTCTCCCGAAAAAAAACAGAAAAGGTCCTGCCACTTAAACCTTTACAAAACAGCAGGAGAGGCACCCTTAAGAACATCCTTAAGCTGAGCCTCCTTTCACTTGTGACTGAGATATGTCTTGTAAATTCCAAGGGATTCTGTGGTTTCAGTGACAGTTAAGAATGGACACCACCCACCCATATGTTCAAGCCAGAAACCTAGCAAGCATCCTTGACTTATTCTCCTCACTCTCCTTATCCAACCCGTCAGAAAACCCTTTCCACCTCACTCCAAAATATATCCCCAATCCCTCCATTTCTCCCCACCTTCACCGCCATCAGTGGGGTTCAAGTCACATTCATTTTTTTTAAGTCATCATCTCTTCTAACCCAGGCCAAGCCTCCTCAATGGTCTCCCCGATTGTGCCCTTGCTGCCCCACAGTCCATTCTCTACATAGCAGTCAGGGGATCTTTTTTTTTTTTAAACATTAAGTCAGATGATATGCCCTATTCCTGTCACAGCAATTACAGAAGCATGTGTTCAAAAGGGAACTTCCACCAGCCTGGATCACTGAGTGACTGCTGACTGATGGACAGAAGCCTCTCCCCTCTATCCACCTTGGACAGTTCCCGTGAGTGAGAATTCAAGACTGTTACTGCAGCATAACTTAGCCTATCCTGATTGATGCATTGAATTCCTGCATATTTCTCAGGCAGGCATTAGGGCCTCAGGTGATCCCTAGAGAAATCGGGGTCCCAAATGATTTCCATAACCACTGTTCTAGAAGGAGAGGGGGGTTGGCTGAGGAAGGCACAGTGCTCAGAGGGTACCATGAACAGACCTGGTTCTGTATGCCTCGGGCAGAGGCACCACAATGATGAAATAAGTCAAGCGTGCAGGCCACTCAGCAGTCGAGCAATCTGTACTTCGACCAGGACTGGACAGGGTTTCAGTCCTGATGGGGAGGGGGGAGGAGGACTGGAGTACAAAGCAGGGCGACTGCATAGAAATTGGGAATAGGAATCAATATGGTGGGGGAGGGGTGGCAGGGTAGGGGGAAGGATGGTCTCTAAGGGTCTCTCTTGGAGGTGCCTAATTTCATATCAAATTGGCAGCAAGGAGACCGAGGGACCAATGCAGGACCCAAGCTGCTGTCACAGCTTCTCCGGCTCCTGGGTCTCCTGAAGCTGATGGGCTAGTCCCTGCTTCAGGCAGGGCTGGCTCAGTGGCTGGTATGGTGAACCCAGCTGGCCACAGTGAATCTAGGGGGCAGCTGGGGTAAGTGGAGGTGGGAGAAGTGAGGGGGGCTTGTGCCATCACAACAGCTGACAGGGACCTAGCGCTTTTCACATGCCAGGTGCTGTGGCAAGAACATCACATCCATACTCTCTCCATAATCCTTACACAAACCCCATAAAGTTAGTACTATTTTATCTCCACTTAGAGACATTAAGTAACTTGCCTAAGATCATACAGCTAGTAAATGTCAGAGCCCTGATTTAAAACGAGGACAAATCCTCCCTAACCTTTGCCTTTAACCACTCTATTTTCTCTTCCTCCTACTCCTTGAATTTATGTATTTGTTTTCCTTTCTCCTAGTTTCTCATTCCATCCCATTTCCTGCCACCTGCTCAATTTCTTCTCACACTCCTCTACTTACAATGAAAAAAATTTGAGTACACCTTGACTCGTTAATCACTGTTCATTTTTCTTTTTCTGTCATCCACTTTGTGGGTCGATGTCTCAGCATGTCAGCTTTCCGCACGCTGACCACTGAGAGGTGACCCTTGTCTGTAACCACAGCGTACACCAGACACCTCTGGGACCAGTATATGACAGTGAGAAGCAGGAAGCCTTCCCCTCACAGGGGAAGAGCAGCTCTCTGTGCATAGACAGCTCTGAGTCAAGGAATCAGGTACTTGGGAGCTCTAAACACTTCTGGGGGGAGCTTGGTGGAGACAGACATTTGTAGAAAGGAGGCTAAGCTCCGTGGAAGTTTAAGGCTTTGAGGTTTGGGAAAGACTTGGTGTGTCAGAGGGGAGAGAATTCCTACCACTGACTCCCTGTGATTATTTGAGACTATTTGGAATGGACCTTTCTAGAGTCAGCTCTAGTGTCACAGAAAAGAAATAGCATGGGGTTGTTCTTAGAATGACGGGATTCTGATCGGGCTTCACCATTAACTGACTGTCCAGCATTAGCCAAGCCACAATTACCTCTGTTGTACTCAGTTGACTCATCTGCAAAGTGAAGACAAGTGTTCCTTCATAGAAACAATTTGGTGAGGATCAAATAACTTAAAGACGTCGCCAAGGCACCTCAAACTCAGTAACACTAACCCCCTCTCCAAAGCTGCCAGTGTTCTTCATCTTGGCGAAGACCACCCCTTCCAACACCATCACCGCGGTCAGAAACCCTGTCACCTCCCTGACTGAAGGCTGTCTCCAAAATCTCAATTCCTTTGGCATCTGTGAATCGGCCCACTTTCTCTCCAGAGTCACCATCACCACCCTCATCAAAACAATGATTTTTCTCTCAAGCCACAGTAATCCCCTCCTAACTGGCTCTGCTCTTGCCCATCCCCCTCCAGCCCACTCTCTGCACAGCAGTCGGAGTGAGCCTTTTGAAATCAAAATCAGATCATGTTACTTCTCTGCTTCGGTGGCTTCCTGTTGTTCTTAGGATAGAATCTTGGACTTCTTCCGCAGCCCACAAGGCCCCATGGGATTGGTCACCCTCACATAGCTCTCTTGTTCCCTTGTCCTTCACTGCACTTACCTCCTTGCAGTTCACTGAACGCACCATGTTCCCTTGTGTCATAAAGCCTTTGCACGTGGGGTTCTCCTTGCCTGCGATGCTTTTGCCAAACCCCCTCCAGCTCCAGACACCTTCCTAATTGTTGGTTTCCCCGGAGAGATTTCTCTGATATCCTGAGACTAGGTCACACCTCTTCCTGTTATCCATTTTAAATTTGTTTGGGTGATTATTTGATTAATGTCTACCTCTCCCGCTAGATTCTTCACTACCTCAAAGCAAAGGTCATGGCTATTTTTTGTTCATCATGGTGCTTCCAAGCACCTGACACAGTGCCTGGCACATGGTACGTGTTTAATCTGTATTTGTTGAATGAATAAATGAATGTGGATATCCTGGATAAATAGTAAAAAAAAAAAAAAGCTGGGCATGGGGCGCCTGGGTGGCTCAGTGGGTTAAAGCCTCTGCCTTCGGCTCAGGTCATGATCTCAGGGTTCTGGGATCGAGCCCCACATCAGGCTCTCTGCTCGGCAGGGAGCCTGCCTCCTCCTCTCCCTCTGCCTGCCTCTCTGCCTACTTGTGATCTCTCTCTCTCTGTGTGTCAAATAAATAAATAAAATCTTTAAAAAAAAAAGAAAGAAAGCTGGGCAAAAATAAATCAGTGTTGCAGAAATGGACGAACTCATCTTAAAATTCATATGGAAATGCAAAGACCCAGAATAATAGCCAAAGCAATCTTGAAAAAGGAAACCAAAGTTGGAGGAATAACACTTTCCAATTTCAACACTTACAACAAAGGTATAGTAATCAAAAAAGTGTGGTAGTGGCATAAGAACACACACAGAGGTGAATGAAATAGAATCGAGAGTGCAGAAATAAACCCACACATCTGTGGTCAATCAGTGTTGCAGAGATGGACAAACTGATCAGGGTGTCGATATCATTCAATGAGGAAAGAATAATCTCTTCAATGAAAGATGCTGAGACAACTTGGATATCCACATGCAAAAGAATGAAATTCTTTTGGAGGATCGTTACCTCACACCATATACAAAAAAACTCAAAATGGATCAAAGACCAAAATGTAAGAGCTCAACTATAAAACTCTTAGAAGGTAACATAAATATAAATCAGTATCTTTGGATTAGAAACAATGGTTTCCTATATATGACACCAAAAGGATGAGCAGCCAAAAAAAAAAAAAACAGGTAAGTTGGATATCATCAAAATTAAAAACTTCTGTACATCAAAGGACATTATCAAGACAATGAAAAAGGCAACCCGTAGAATGGGAAAAAATATTTACAAATCACATGTCTGCCAAGAGAATCATATCAAGAATATGTAAAGAATGATAACTCCACAGCAAAACAATAAACAATCCAATTCGAAAATGGGCAAAAGAATAGACGTTTCTTCAAAGAAGATATACAACAGCTACTAAACACATGAAAAGACGCTCAATATTGTTAGTCATTAGGGAAACGAGAGTCAAAACCATAATCAGATATCACTTTACACCCACTAGGATGGATACTCAAAAAAAGAAGGGAAATACCAAGGATGTACAGAAACTGGATGTAGGGAAATAGTAAGAATATAGAAATTGGTACCCTCATCTATTGCTGGTGGGAATGTAGAATGGTGCATTCTCTGGGCGCCTGGGTGGCTCAGTCGGTTAAGTGATCCCAGGTTCCTGGGTTTGAGTCCTGCATCCAGGTTCCTGCTCAGCAGGGAGTCTACTTTTTCCTCTCCCTTTGTCCCTCCCCTCTGCTCGTGTACTTGTGCTCTCTCGCTCTTGCCCTCTCTCTCTCTTTCTCTGTCTCTTTAAAAAATAAATAAAATCTTTAAAAATTAAAAAATAAGGGCGCCTGGGTGGCTCAGTGGGTTAAAGCCTCTGCCTTCAGCTCGGGTCATGATCTCAGGGTCCTGGGATCGAGGCCTGCATCGGGCTCCCTGCTCGGCAAGGAGCCTGCTTCCTCCTCTCTCTCTCTCTGCCTGCCTCTTTGCCTACTTGTGATCTCTCTCTCTGTGTCAAATAAATAAATAAATAAAATCTTTAAAAAAATAAAAAAATTAAAATTAAAATTAAAAAATAAAATTGTGCATCCTCTGTGAAAAAGAGGCTGGCGGTTCTTCAAAAGGCTAAACATAGTTACCATATGACCCAGCAGTACCCAAGAGAAATGAAAGCACATGTTGATGCAAAATTTTTAGCATGAGGGTTCATAGCAGCATTATTCATAATGGCCAAAAGATGGAAATAACCCAACTGTCCTTCATGTATGGTATGAGTGGCCAAACCAACCATGGTATAGCCATACAATGGACACATGCTAAAATATGGATGAGCCTTGAAAACCTCATGCTAAGTGAAAGAAGCAAGACACTGAAGACACATATCATATGATTCTATTTACATGATATGTCCAGAATAGGCACAGCTATAGAAACAGAAAGTAGATTAGGGGATACCAGAGGCTGGGGGTGGGGATGAGGAATTGGGAGGTAATGACCAAGGGGGAATGAAAATGTCCTAAAATCGATCATGCTGGAGGTTGCCCAACTCCATGAATATACTAAAAACCGCTGCACTATACAGTTGAAATTGGAGAATTGTATGTTATGTAAATGATATCTCAAGAAAGCTGTTATTTTAAAACAGGTATGAACACAGAAAGTGAGTTCTAAAGGTCAAGAATGAGCTGCTCGTACAAAGATCTGGGGGAAGAGTGTTACAGTCAGTTTGGTTAGGAAGAGAAATCAGGCTAGTGCAGTTAGTTGAAGTGGGCCTGGGTCAAAGTGGTGAGAGTCAGTGTCTGAGAGCCTGGCTGGGGAGACAGCCTTGCATTTCATGATAAGGAACGTGGGATCTACTCTGAGCATAAAGAAGAGCCACGAGAGGCTTTGGAGCAGGAGAGTGACATATGACACCGGCCCAAGCAAGTTACGTGTCCACACCTAATGGCAAGGGGGAGAGGAGGTGCAGTTCTGTCGTGTAGCTGAAAAAGGAGAGCCAGAGCTATTTGGTTTATTTTTTTTCAGATTTTATTTATTTATTTGATACACACAGAGAGAGAGAGAGAGAGAGAGAGAGAGAGAGAGAGAGAGAGCACGAGCAGGGGGAGTGGCAGAGGGAGAGGGAGACAAGCAGGCTCCCCGCTGAGCAGGGCGTCCGATGCAGGGCTCCAACCCAGGACCCTGAGATCATGACCTGAGCTGAAGGCAGATGCTTAACCCACTCAGCCACCAGGAGCCCCAGGAGTATTTGGATAGAAGTACTAATGACAGCCACCTGCTCATGTGTCCACAGGCACATACGATCTTGAATGTAGTTTCAGTTCCTAGAGCAGGATTAAGATCCCATACTGGGTGGTTCTTCAGTGTCTGTTTTGCCATAGGGCAGGGATTCTTACCCTAGGGGCCCACAGACTCCCACAAGCTACACACAGATAGTTCAGGAGGCCTATGGGGAAAAGAAATTACCTCTTTATTTCCATCAACTTCTAATTGAAAGGATGAGTGTAAGTGACAAGTCACAGAGGTGTTAGCAGTATTTGTGACTTTATCAATAATTGAAATCACAGAGATTTACACGGGCGCCTGGGTAGCTCAGTTGGTTAAGCATCTGCCTTCGGCTCAGATCATGATCTCAGGGTCGTGGGATCCAGCCCCACATCAGGCTCCCTGCTCGGCGGGGAGCCTGGTTCTCCCTCCTCCTCTGCCCCTCGCCTCACTTGTGCTCTTTCTCTATCTCGTTCACTCTCTCTTAAGTAAATAAAATCTTTTAAAAAAAGAAATCACAGGGGCGCCTGAGTGCCTCAGTTGTTAAGCGTCTGCCTTCGGCTCAGGTCACGATCCCAGGGTCCTGGGTTAGAGGCCCACATCGGGCTCCCTGCTCAGCAGGAAGCCTCCTTCTCCCTCCTCCCACTCCCCCTGCTTGTGTTCCTTCTCTCTCTGTCAAATAAATAAATAAAATTTAAAAAAAAGAAATCACAGAGATTTATATATCCTATGACAACTGTTGCAGGGATCTCGACACTGCATTTGGACTCCTTGAAAATTACAGTAATCATTAGAATTGCTGTTAGATCTTGTCATTTAAAAGATATTAGCAAAGAAGCACATATGTCACCATATCACAATTTAAACGACATTTTGGTAACTACTTCAGTACAATTGTTTTCCTTTGTAAGTCTACCTTATCTGAAGCATTTAAAAATAATATTCTGGAAAAGATCAGGAATTCCAACGTACTAGGGGATCACTTTCACACTAGGTCCCTGCCCTGTCTTCTTTCAACTCACCCTGTGTTGCCTCCATGGCAGGTCTGCCAAGCCTCATGATCAACTCTTAATCTATGACAGTACGGGGAGTTAAATAAAGCAGAAAACTTGGAAGCATGTTCTGAAAACTAGCGGTACCACAGTACACTTGGGTGCTACTGAATGCCACTGCCGGTAAATGGCTCAGGCTCTCTCATGCATCACCAATGTTGGCTCTACAAAGCCTGCCCCAGTTTACTGGTGCCTTGCTGGGACTGATCCTTCACCTCTCTGGACCTGTTTCCCCATCTATGCTATGAAGGATTTGGACTAGATGGTCTTCTTAGGGCCTGTCCAGCTATGACAGCCTGAGTTTGTGCCACTGCCCTATCTTCTTCCATGCCATCCCTAGAAAGAGACCGGGGAGCACTAGGCACCCCTTGCCCTTGGCACCAGGTTTGAGAGGACTCCCAGTGATTCCCTGCCATGTGGTAGAGGGGGAAATGTGCTTTCCCCAACCCCCCAAATGCCACCCACAGACTTCCCTCCTTGCTTTGCCTATACAGCTCCCTCTGTCCAGAACAGTCTCCATGTGTCTTTCAAGGACACAATCCCAAGCTGGACATCATGAAAAAGCTATCACGGCATGACATGTGACACAGTTCTGAACTCCCTCGGCACCAGGCACGATGCACCTTTTACTGTGATCTTTTTTTTTAACATCTTAATTTTATTTTTTCTTTCAGTGTTCCAAGATTCATTGTTTATACACCACACCCAGAGCTCCATGCAATGCATGCCCTCCTGAATACCTGCCACCAGGCTCACCCATCTCCCCATCCCCAATCCCCTCCAAAACCCTCAGTTTGTTTCTCAGAGTCCACAGTCTCTCATGCTTCGTCTCCCCCTCCGATTTCCCCCAATTCACTTTTCTTTTCCTTCTCCTAATGTCCTCCGTGTTATTCCTTATGCTCCACAAGTAAGTGAAACCATATGATAATTGACTTTCTCTGCTTGACTTATTTCATTCAGCATAATCTCCTCCAGTCCCGTCCATGTGGATACAAAAGTTGGGTATTCATCCTTTCTGATGGCTGAGTAATATCCCATTGTATATATGGACCACATCTTCTTTATCCATTCGTCTGTTGAAAGGCATCTTGGCTCTTTACACAGTTTGGTGATTGTGGCCACTGCTGCTATGAACATTGGGGTACATATGGCCCTTCTTTTCACTACATCTGTATCTTTGGGGCAAATACCCATTAGTGTAATTGCAGTGTCATAGGGTAGCTCTATTTTTAATTTTTTGAGGAATCTCCACACTGTTTTCCAAAGTGGCTGCACCGTATGTCTGCTGTCCCTAACTACGTGTGGAACTCCTCCAGCCAGAACCCGGCTTTCATTCCGTTCAGCATCCCCAGGGCCCAGCCCTGTTCCTTTATCAGTGGGCCTCAAGGCAAAGATAGATAGTGGCTGTTATCATTACTCAGGGTTGCGTGGGTGCTAAGGAACCAAGCCCCCTAGAGTCAAATCCTGGCTCTGAGACTTACTAACTAGGTTATTTTTTCCAAGTGACCACACCTCTGTGCCTCAATGTCTTCATCTACAAAGTTGGGAAACAGTGCCCACTTCATGTAAAGTTAGGGAGCGAATACAAGTAGAGTGCTGGACACTTAAAACCACGAGTTAAATTTTTTTGTGTAAAAACATTTACCGTGCACCAAGTTTGTAATCTTCATGACATACCTATGAAATCAGTGTTATGGTGCTCCCCAACTCACAGATAGGGAAACTGATGCCAAGCGATGTCAGGCTATTTGTCTCAGGTGAGAAATAAAGCAAATGGCAAAGTGAGGATTCAAACCCAGGGTGGGTGGCCCCCAGGGTCCACGCACTTAACCACTCCAATAACTACGGTGCCTCACAATAGCAAGCATTATTGTCTTTCTTCCACCAGCCCAGACCAATCATAGGTGCAGAGAGAACTAGGTCAAGTGGCAGGCTGCCTTCCTCTAGCTCGCTTTCTGCTGCTCCCAGGTGCTTGTGAACTGCAAAGCACATGTTTTTGTTTCCTCTTCCCTCCGGTTGACTTTCACAGTCTGACCCTGCTGAGTCCCTGCCCCCCCAATCCTGTCCTTGCATGCCCATCTGTGTTGCCCACCCAGTGGTCAGCAAGACAGTGAGGGAGACGAAGGATGAAGAGTCCATCTGCTCCTTGTGGACAGACTGCTAAATGTGAGAAAAAGACTTGCCCACACATTTTTGGATTTTCATGAATTTCCCTCTCTTGGCTGTAACATCCGTACTGTGGAGAAGACAAATAAGTTAATCCAGGTCTCCAAGAGTGAGCCCTCTGAGCCATTAATATTCCAAGCCCAGTATCCTTGGTAGAATTATAGGGTGTTTGAGCTGCAAGAAGCCCGAGGGATGGCCAAGTCTATCGTTACACAGAGGGAGGAATCAGAACTCAAGAAAAGGAAGGGACGCATCAAGGGTACACAGTAAGTGGTAAATAAATATCTGTAGCAAGAGTGAAAAACTAATGATCCATATACTTGACAGGTGTAACTATCTGAGATCACGGGACCCAGCTGTTCCTTGTCCCAAGAGCTTCATGCAAACCCCACACTCTGAACTCAGTAACACTTTTTGAGGGGGGCAACATTTCAAAATACAAATGTCAGGACACAACCACAGAGATTCTAATTTAATTTGTCTCAGAGGTGAAGCTCACACATCGGGGTGTGTGTGTGTGTGTGTGTGTGTGTGTGTGTGTGTGTGTGTATAAAGTTCCCAAGGTGATTCTAATAAGCAGCCAAGGTTGAGACCCACTGTTCTCAATCGATGCTTCTCAAGCTTGATTGCACACTAAAACCCTGTAGAACAGGTTACACACACACACATACACACACACACACACACACACACACACACACACGCACCAATGCCTGGGCTTCACCCCCAGAGATTCTGATTAATTGGTCTGAAGTGGGGCCCAGGCATCAGTGTTTTGTTTTGTTTTGTTTTGTTTTTTGAAAAATATGCCAGATGAGTCTAGAACACAGCCAAGGTTCAAAATCAATATCCATTACCTGACGGAGGGTAATTGAAAAGAAGTAACTCCTAGTTTCTCTACCTTGTAAGCTCCATGAGGACAAAGAGTTTTGTCTGTCTTGTTCACTGCTGCATTCCTAGCACCTAAAACAGTGCATGGTACATAGCAGGTGCTCAGAAAATATTTATCAAACGAATGAATGGTTTCATAGACTTTATAACCTTCCCACTTGCCACCGTGGGCAAGTCAGTTACAGTCCCTCTGGATCTATTTTGTTCATTTCTTAAATAGGAGTAATAACTCACAGGGCTGTCACGAGGACCATATGAGATAACATATGTAAAAGTGCTTCAAAAATTAGAAATTGCAAAAATGCTAGTTAATTTCACAGAGAACATTTCAATTTCCTTCTTTCTCTCCCTGGTTCCTCCAAGAAATTTTAACTGTCTTTTTAGTCCCAGAAGACTGAGTCCTGCTGAATCTCCTGAGTCCCACTAGAAAGCCTTCCATCTGATCCTCTCCAAACCTCAGCTCCTCCCTGATGGTGGTAAAAACACACTCCTCCTGTTCCTGGCCTTCAGTATGACCTATTCCCCATTCACTGTCACTGGGAACATGCATAGATCAAATTCTAGATCCTCAACTCACCCCACAACTCTTAACCAAATTAGTTACTCTTCTCGGAGCCCACTTCCTCACTGAGAAAATGGGAATAATAACGGTAACTATATCCCAGAATTGTTGTGAGCAATAAATGAGTTAATGATTCACATACTGCCTGGCACACATTGAGCTCTTAAAAAAGAATATTAAAAGCCATGGCTTTTTGTCCAAATGTTCTTGAATTTTAAAAAGGGGGAGGGGGAGGGTCATCTCCATGCTAAAGTAAAGTGAAGTAATCTGTGACATTTGTCACACTTTCTGGTGTCTGGAGTTGATTTGGCTGGCCAAGTGGAAGTGAGAAAACATGCTATTCCCTCTTGCTGTTAGTCAGTCAGCAAATACGTATTGAGCACTTACTGAATACCAGGGCACTGAGGGAGCACAAACATGGAAAGGATAGAGCTCCCCACCCTTGAGGAGTCTGGTGAGGGACCTGAGCTCTTTTTTATTTTAAGATTTTATTTATTTATTTGAGAGAAAAAGAGAGAGAGAGAGAGAGAATGAGCAGGGTGGAGGGGAAGAGGGAGAGGGAAAAGCAGATTCCCCGTTGAGCAGTGAACCCAATGTGGGGCTCGATCCCAGAACCCCAGGATCACGACCCAAGTCAAAGGCAGATGTTTAACTGACTGAGCCACTGAGGCACCCCGGGACCTGAGCTCTTAAAAGAAAAGTTCCTAGCCTAGGCACCACTGTCAATTTGGCGGCAGTGTATCCTGATTGCAAGCAAAAATATCTGGGAGCCCATAAACCATCTCTCGCATGTTCCGAGCTACAGAGTGTTGCTGGTGTCAGAAATTACAAAACGGCTGAGGGCATTAACTAGTATAGCAGATTTATTAGATACTATGGAAATGTTAAAATCAATACAAACACCTATCTGCTACAAGGCCAGTCAGCCATTCAACAAGCACTTGCAGTGTGCCTACTTCCAAACTAGATGCTAGGGAAAGAGGGATGAGTCAGCCACTCTCCCTGTTCTCTAGGATGCTAATTCATAACATTTTGGGGGTGATTTTTGGTTTAGAAAGACTTTCACATACAGATTTCATTTGATTCTCCTGATGAATAGAAAACAGAGGCTCAAGGGGCGCCTGGGTGGCTCAGTCGGTTAAGCATCTGGCTTCGGCTCAGGTCATGATCCTGGGTCCTGGGATGGAGCCCCGCATCGGGCTCCCTGCTCAGCAGGAAGCCTGCTTTTCTCCCTGCCTCTGCCTCCTCCCCTCATCCTGTTGTTCTCTCAAATAAATAAATAAATAAATAAATAAAATCTTTAAAAAAAAAAAGGAAAGAAGAAAGAAAACAGAGGCTCAAAGACTGGAATTGGGCTATACCTAGGGCAAAATAAGTGAAGTAAGACAGGCTCATGACCAGCACTTCTTTCTCTCTCTGAAGGCCTGTCACCAGCCCACAACAACCTAATGTAACTCCAATTTCCCTCACGGTGGAGGAAACCCTTCAAACTCATCTAAACTTATCAGGATCCTCAGGCCACCATACGTCTATCTTGTTTCCAAATCACCACAATCTTTAAGACAGGCTTTTAAACTCTTCCAGGAGGAAAGGTTAACTTCTAGCTTCCAGTTCCTCTTAAGCCCAGGGATGGCTAGGCTGATCCGGCAAGTTCCAAAGAAGGGGGTCCTGTTACTTTCAAGAGGCGGTGAAGGGAAGGAAGGGAAAACATTCAAGAAGAAGAGTCAATACATATTTGGCAGTCTCTGCTTCAACTGCCACTGCTTCAAGCTGGGCCATCGGGGGGATCCAAGGGCTGCAAAAGGGAACAAGGCACAGCAGAAACACAGCGGAGGGAGTCAGAGAGGGCTATTAAGGGGAGGGACTGTGGAGTGGAGTCTTGACAGATGAACAGGAGCTTTCTGGAAGACAAGAGAGAAAAGGGCTATGGAAGCCCCTCCCCCCCGCTGTAATCTGTGCTTTTCACATAGGACCCCGCAGCCTGCCATGGGGTTGTCTCCTTCCACACTACCTTCCCAACTAAATGTTAAGACTCAAGAATAAAAAGTAAGTCTCATTGACTCGGTGTTATTCATCTCTGGCCCCGGGCCTGGCACAGTCTTAGTGCAATGAGCTTGGGAGGAATTAGCCCTTGAAGCAAGCTCTAAATCACCAGATTAGAGATAAACTGCTTTCTTTTAGGAAAGAACCCGAAAATTAAAGGGGAAACTATTCCAGCTATGCTCAAACCCACCATCGAAAAACACAGCTTGACAACAGCGACAGGTTTTCAACAGGTAACTGAAGGGTGAGGTGATAGCCACACTTGCCCATCCAGCTCCCAGAAGTGGCTAGCCCTGCCAATCGAAAATCCTCCCCAGTTTTTCCTCATCAAGAGTAGACATTTAGCCCAGAGCTGCAGACAGGAAAAGCACAGCCAGCAGCCCGTGCATCTGGAGGGTAGACGTTTTGTCACCATAGAGAGAAATTCTGCCAGGAGGGAGGCAGCACGGGTGGAACTGGCAGCACATGGGGTGAGTTAAAGAGGGTGGGGGTTCAGAGGGGGAGCCTGTAAATACCCCGAGAAGAAGGTCTAGCTCTTGCATGTATGTATCTGTAAGCCCGGTGCCTGGCCGGGCCCTGGGCACCACAGGACTGCCTCTACTGTTACCCGAGTTGCATGGTTGACAGGGCACCCTGCCAAGGGATCCCCAGTGAGGGACCACCGCCAGCCGAGCCCAATGCCCTGTCTGAGGGCACACAGAGAAAGGGCACCTGTATGTAATTACTATGCCCAGGGAGGGCGACTTTTAAAATACTGCTCCACCCAGGTGGCTCTGTCGTTAAGCGGCTGACTTCGGCTCAGGTTGTGATCCCAGGGTCCTGGGATGGAGCCCTGCATCGGGCTCCCTGTCAGCGGGAAGCCTGCTTCTCCCTCTCCCACTCCCCCTGCTTCTGTTCCCTCTCTTGCTGTGTCTCTCTCTGTCAAATAAATAAATAAAATCTTAAAAAAAATAAACGATTTCACCCAGAGGATGCTCTCATTTTCAACAGTTAGAACAAATGACTTGTTCTAACTGCTATGCACAGAGAATGGGGCTTTGTTCCTAAAAAGTGGGGGAGGTTCCTTTGGGTTCCACCGGTGGGTTTTTCTCAGGGGTCCATCCAGAGGGGGCCGCCTTTAAGCCTTCCCTTTACCTGGAGGGGTGACCCATTTGCCATATATGCCACCAGCTCCCACTGGCATCTAACAGGAATCCGGTACATGTTTGCTGGGATGGAGAGAGTCTTCACCTTCACGGTCTCTCCCTCCTCCCTCACCTCCCCCCAATGTGCATCAGAGAGTTGTGAAACCACAGGCACCAAATGGAAAACCTCCGTGTAAGTCAAAAATGCTCCTTTCCTAAATCTACCAGTTTCATTAACTCGGAATTATGGGGGGGAGAAAAGAGTTCACTGTGCTGTTTCACAATGGGGAGTAAACTTATGTAACTCGTTATTCCAAGAGGTAATACAGGCTAGAAATTGGAATATGGTGACACTCAGCTCTCCAAAATCCTCAAGATATGAGTCTCTCTTAATGGCAAAGTTTCCTGGGAGCTGGAGCTTCCCCCCTTTTGGCACTGAATTGTTTCTTCAATCTTCACCGTTTTGAGTGGAACTCTTCCTGAAAACACACTCCTCAGCCTTCTTACATGGATTCTTTTGAAAAGGCTACTGCCTCCTCTTTCTTTTTTTTCTTTTTTTTAAGATTTTATTTATTTATTTGAGAGAGAGCGTGCGAGACAGCACGAACGAGAGGGAGAGAGAGAATCTCAAGCAGACTCCACACTGAGCATGGAGGCTGACTCGGGGCTTGATCCAAGGACCCTGAGATCATGACCTGAGCTGAAACCAAGAGTTGGACGCTTCATCGTCTGCACCACCCCAGCGCTCTGCTGCTGCCTCTTCTTAATGCCTTGTTTGTCATCCCTAGCATAGGTTACTGCTTGGGAGGTAAACTGGAGGAGTTGCCTTTAGCATCCTTCCCCTCTGATCACAGCAGGGAGGGGGATACTAAAAGTGCCCCCATGATTCTCCCCTCTCCCTTATCCCTCTTGTCCCAGCCATTTCCCTGGGGGCTGCCATTTCCCAGCCTAAGTGGTTGCCCCAGGACCCCAAAATAGCCACAGGAGAGGTTCTGTACTGGGAGTCACTGCAGTCATCAACCCTGGAGATCCCTTTGGACCAGTCCTCTTTCTCTGGGCAGCTGTTGGCCTAGATGCACTTTCTAGAACTCTATTTCTATTGGGATCATGAAGGGGAAAAAACAAAAACTTGAAGATGAATACTTTTTCTTGTAAATTGCATTTGTTGAAGTAGATAATAGGTTTAAAAGATGCTAAACGCATTAATAAATAAAGTGCTAAGCACATCCGCACAGCGGCTCTCACCATTATGTGCTACACAACAGTTTAGCTGCATGATGAGATCGTGTGCCATATCAGAAAAAGTGGAAAAGCATGGAATCAGATCTAGACAGTGATTCAGAGGCAATCAGTTCAACTCCTATTGGTGATTTCTGGCATGGCGTAATTTGGAACACTAAATATGAAAAAGTGGAAGTTTCTTTCCTCTTCCCTGCACTCCAACAGCCCTGTGTATAGGAGGCTCTATATTCTCTTGCAAAGAGAAGTAACTTCCAGTTGACCTGATGTAGGGATCCAACCTGTAACATCATGTGTCATATTAAGTGGCTGTAACATGAAAAAACAAAAGTACCATTCTTGTCTAAAGTGTTAGTGGTTTGGGGGCACCTGGGTGGCTCAGTTGGTTTAAACGGCTGCCTTCAGCTCAGGTCATGGTCCCGGGGTCCTGGGATCGAGCCCCGCTTCGGGCTCCCTGCTCAGTGGGGAGCCTGCCTCTCCCTCTCCTTCTGCCCCTCTGCTCTACTTGTGATCTCTTCCTCTCCATCTTTCTCAAATAAATAAAATCCATAAAAATAATAAAAAAGAAAAATAAAAAAGTAAAATGTTTGTGGTTTGGGGGGAACCTGGTTGGCTCAGTTGGTTAAGCATCTGCCTTCTGCTGGGGTCATGATCCCAGCAGGGAGCCCTGCATTGGGTTCCCTGCTTAGCGGGGAGCCTGCTTCTCTCTCTGCCTGCTTCTCCCCCTGCTTGTGCACCCATGTGTGCTCTCTCTCTGTCAAATAAATAAATAAAATCTTAAATAAAAGTAAAAAAAATAAAATGTTAGTGGTTTTTGATGACATGTTAATAACCACAAAATGTACAATAAAACATGATTTACTTTACCTTAACATATATTTATTCTTTTCATTAATGAAATAAAATGGCTTCATGTTTAAAATTTCTCTTGTTCTCTTATAAAGTGAAAAAATATATTACCTAAAGGTATTTTTTACTGCTTACCGCTAATTCATCCATGAGACCATTTCCTGTCACTTAATTTAATCTAAACCTGCATTATAGTTCATGCTCTTTATCCATAAATACATTGCAATTTCTCAAGGACTATGTGGTCAAATAAACTGGGGAAGCTCTGGCCTGGTCCCTTCTAGTTTTAGCCATCTATACCACAACAGCATTTCTCAACCCTGGCTACACATCAGAACCACCAACAGGATCTTTTACAAATCCTAGTTCCTGGGCCTCATCACCCAGAAATTCTGGCTTTCCTGGTATGGGCTGGGGTCATGCATTAGTAATTTGTTTAAGCTCCCCAAGTAATTTGGATTTGTAGCCAGGGTCTATATTTCTGGCTGTAATTAAAAAATGGGAAAAAATGCAATCAAACAGTCTATCCAGGGAGATAACTGAAGTTCCTGGTGGTTTGGGCATGTTGTAGACACCACCAAGGTGTATCCATGACCTTGAGGCTGCCTGGTCATGAGATCAGGGCTTATTCACTCCATATCCATGCTGGTAAGAGTTAGGCCTGTTGGACCCTCGGGCAAACTGCCAAATATGTCACTGAAACCACCTTAGGCCCCATAAGATTCTTGTGAGAAGGTGTTTCTTCACCCATAAAGCAAGCTGGTTCTGCATAACTGGTGAGTAAAGCCAGGAGACACGCAGATACCCCAAGGGAAGAGGTGAACAGAGCCAGCAGGACGCTTGGATAACAGCTCTGCCCAAGACAGGCGACACTGCCCGCATCTGTCCTCTGCTGCTTCACTAGAACCCCTTGTTGGCGTCCCAGGCTGGCGGGAACTGTGGTCAGCCAGCGCCACATATTCTCGGTGACAATAAACATCTCATAGCTGCCAGGACTCTCGGTGGTGCCTCGGCTTCGGTTCTAAAGAATGTTTTCCCCCTTGGTTGGCAAGGCAGGGAACAGATGTCAGTGGGGGAGAATGAAGGGAGGGGTCAAAGGAAAGGAAAATCCTCAGGTTAAGAGAGATGAGCTGACAGCCTCAAAAGCTAGATGCTGCTCCTCCATGGGCACACAGGCATTCTTTACATATTCTGGAAAAGGGAAGAATGGCTGCATTTCCGAGCTGTCTAGGAAACATTATTATTATAACTTCACCTTGACAGTACTCCCCGTCCACAGATTTCAAACAGCTTCATGGAACGTTAGCTCCGTAAGTTGGTACTTAGTGATCATGCGTGTGATCGTGGTGTAGGCACCAGGCAATTTACCTACATTATTTTGGATCCTTACGACAACTCTCTGAACTGGGTAGCATTAACCCCCTTTTACAGATGAGGGACTGTGGCTCAGTGACACCAGAGTCAGCTAGTAAGTGCGAGGCAAGTGGGACTTAAACCCACAGCTGCTGCTTCCAAATCCCAAGATCCTCTTCCTTCACGTGTCACTCATGGGGTTTTTTTTTTCCTGCTTATTAAAAGTAATACACATTTGGGACGCCTGGGTGGCTCAGTCGATTAAGCGTCTGCCTTCGGCTCGGGTCATGATCCCAGGGTCCTGGGATAGAGCCCCACATTGGGTTCCCTGCTCAGCAGGGAGCCAGTTTTTCCCTCCGCCTGCAGCTCCCCCTGCTTGTGCCCTCTATCTCTCTGACAAATAAATAAATAGGATCTTTCTAAACACATTAACACACATTCATTTAGCACATTTGGGAAAATGTGGAAAGGTATAAGAAACAAAATAACACCCACTCCCATGATCTCATAAAAATAACCACTGTTCCTCTTGTTACCATTGTTATCACCCTGGGATAAGCATTGTTAACATAAGGGCATATGCCCCTCCAGTTTCTTTTCCATATACACGTGCTTTGTTTTGGAGAAGAGTGTTTTTGTTTTTTTAAGATTTATTTATTTAGGGGCACCTGGGTGGCTCAGTCAGTTAAGCATCTGTCTTCGTCTTGGGTCATGATCCCAGGGTCCTGGGATCGAACCCGACATTGGGTTCCCAGCTCAGCAGGAAGCCTGCTTCTCCATCTGCCTGCTGCTCCCCCTACTTGTGCGCTCTCTCTCTCTCTCTGTCAAATAGATAAAAATCCTTTTAAAAAAGATTTATTTATTTATTTTAGAGAGACAGAGAGCATGCGTGCGGGCACATGCGAGTTGGGGGAAGGACAGAGGCAAGAGGGAGAGAGAGAATCATAAGCAGACTCATCACTGAGTGCGGAGCCCACTTGGGGCTCAATCCCATGACAATGAGATCACGATCAGAGTGGAAACCAAGGTCCAAAGCTTAACCGACTGCACCACCGAGGGCCCATCACTGTACATTTGTTTTAAGCCTGATTTTTCTTAGCTATCTAGTATTCTATCATACAGACCTGTCCAAATTTAGATAACCGACATCATCATTGAATGTTTAAGTTACTTTTTTTTTCCAGTTAATCTAAATAACCGACAGATGCAGGGAGCATCCTCAAACATTTTCCCCAGAATATCTGAGAGCATAACGTCCTGGAAGTGGAATTACTGGATCAGAAGAGATAAGAGTACACAACACCAGTGTGGGGAATTGCTGACGACTGTGATACATGGCCTCCTCCCAGAGCAGAGAGAGCCCAAGGTCTGTTGATAAAGGAGACCTCACTCCCTCCTCTCCCCACGGGGCCTGCTAGCTAGGGAGGATAATATGAGTTCGGCTATTTTGAAGATACTTGGAGTCTGACTATAAATTGCCAGGCAGTTAATAATTACGCTTGTTCTCCAAAGCAAATTTCAGTCAAAATAAAAACAGCTGAATCATTTTTTTCACCTCCTCTTCGAGTCCATTTCCCAAAGAAACAAATATTCTTCTGATTTTCTCCCTAGATGAATCACAGGCCATTCTTAAGAACCTATGCTATTTAGAAGGAAAAACTAAAAGATACAGTCAAACCTCCCATGTCCCCACTCACAAAGAAAGAAGAGGCCACGGAGACTCTGGCCTTTTCTCCCTCTTTCTTTCTCACTGTGGCTTGGAGCCCCTCCTGGCCTGGACTTCTTAGCAGGAGACGCAGGATCTGGCTCTGCGAAACAGGGCTCATCTGCCCAAGGACAGTGAAAACTTGAATGCAGATCAAGAAAATCCACAGTTACTCTTGAACTTCACCTTAACCTTCCCAAGACTCTCTAGTATCCAGCTGCTTGGCCAGCAAAGAGGATGTGAGGGCTTCCCCACCCCACTTCCCTACTGAGGGCTCATTCTGAGTCAAGGGGCGCCTTGCACTCTTCTCCCCCTGAATCACTTGAGTTAGTTCCTCCCCCTCACCGGCCCTCTCACCTCTCCTAGGCCTTGCACCAGCTACTTCCTGCACCAAGAATTCCCTCCTCCTCCTTCTTCAACTGGCCAGCTCCAGATCACCCTTCAGAACTCAGACATCACATTGTCCTGGAGGCTTTTTACAAGCCTCCAGGCTGAGTCAGATGCACCTCCTCGGCATTCCCTTGGCCCCCAGGCTTGCCTCCACAGCAGTACGATGATTCAGTGTTCTCCATGCCGGACTGCAGGGCTGCATTCCAATTGGGCTGTATGTCCCCCAAAACCAGCTGGGGACCGGCCCAGAATCAGATGCTCAATAAATATTTGATGGCTTGGGGTGCCTGGGTGGCTCAGGTCATGATCCCAGGATCCTGGGATAGAGTCCTGCATCAGGCTCCCTGCTCAGTGGGGAGTCTGCGCGTCCCTCTCCCTCCGCCCCTCTCCTCTGCTCATACTCTCTTTCTCTGTCTCTCCCTCTCCCTCTCTCTCAAATAAATATTAAAAAAAATAAGTAAATATGTGATGGCTAGAAAAAAGGGATGAACTGAACTTAATAGGCATTTATTAAATGCCTGTTAGATGCTGAACGCTATTTTAGGGGCTGGAGAAACAGCAGTAAAAACAGATGAAGATCTTGGGGTCCCCAGATGGTGCAGTTGGTGGAGCATCTGACTCCTGGTTTCGGCTCAGGTCCTGCTCTCAGAGTCGTGGGATTGAGCCCCACATCACACTCTGAGCTCAGCAAGGAGTCAGCTGAAGTTTCTCTCTCCCTCTGCCCCTCCCCGCATGCACGATCTCTCTCTCTCTCTCAAAAAAATAAATTTTTTAAAAAGCAGATGATGATCTCTGCCCCTGAGGGGCTCACTTTCTATCGGGGAGCTTCCACTTCAGAGAGGGAGGAACAGAGAGCTGCCCAATTGCTCAAACCTCCCAAGTGGAAAGACCAATGCCTAGTGATCCTGATGCACATTCAGACCCACTGCCTCGAACACAGAGAACCCTGCTGCAAGCCTACTTGTGCAAACACTTAGTTAACACACCTCCTGTTTGTGGCATTATTAATGTCACACTATCCATTCAGATATGACCATCCTGGGCACTCTCACTTGAAAACTTCAGTGACAGCTGATCAGCATGAAATCATGGAATTCTGTGGAGCAGGAAAGAGCTGATAGCTTGAACCATCAAGGTGAGGCTAGTGGCTTCCAATGGAAGAGAAGATGATTCTAGAAGGCCATGGCATTATCACAAGCCTGGGAGTCTGCAGATCCACCAAGTGTTGTCCACCTACTGAATAAGCACTACTCCACATATGTGAAAAGATAGGCCATCGATTTTAAATCTATGAATTCATGCCAAAGCGTTGCTGAATTCCCACTAGTGGTTTGTCACTGCTTGGTTTTTATTTTTGTTTTTTACCATAGGGGAGTCTAAAGGTCCAAGTTCCATTCCTGGACCCCAAACCAGGCTGAATGGAAAATCCTCTGGGGTGTGAACTGGGGTCCCAGTTCTGGCTATCAGTTCTCCCCGACCCAGAGGAGAGGACCTGATAGTCTGGCACCACGTGCTGGTGTGGCAGGAAATGAAATGGCACCCACCCCTGCAGTGGGAGCTCTTTTTTTTTTTTGAGACAGAGAGAGAGAGGAGGGACAGGAGGGACAGAGGGAGAGAGAGAATCTTAGGTAGACACCACACTGAACGTGAAGCCCGATTTGGGGTTCGATCTCACAACTCTGAGATCATGACCTGAGCCAAAATCAAGAGTTGGAAGCTTCACGGACCGAGCCACCCAGGTGCCCCCAGTGGGATCTCTCTAAAGAGAGAGACTGAATCTTATTTGCCTCAGAGTCTTAGCACTCAGCACAAGGGAAAGAAGGGGAAAGGTGATGGGACCCAGACAAAGTTGCATCCTCTTTGCAAGGCTAGAAGGTAATGATCTGAGGATAAGGTGATCTGAGGCCTCCAGAAGGGGTATGTAGAACAGCAAAGCTAGTAAGCCTGTTAAGCTTCTTGTGCTTTGAAGACTAATAAATCCATACCTTGGAAACGTGTATGCTAAATACATTTTTGGTAATAATTTTACTTTCTCATTCCTTGGTTCTTTAATAAAAGTGCCTTTGGAAATGCCAACCAGTCTCTGCTTTACTAACAGAAAATAGTCACGATGTGGGTGTGTAACAAGGAGTATCCACAATTGGATTAAAAGCTGTAACGGCAAATAGCAAGTATAAAGAGGACAGGATTATGAGTGAAAGACCCCACTGGAAAGGTGACCTTCAGAAGACCATGTCAGGGTCACCGGCCCAGCCGCCCCTTCCCACCTGAAAGGTCTTTTTCTAAGCTATTTCGCACTCAGAGCTTAAAGGAGACTATGTTTTAACAAGGGAGCCTGTTGTCTCACATCTATCCCCTACACGATGCAAGGCTGACCTTCCGTCCTCCTCTCCACCTCCAGCTCACCCAAGTTCCAACTACAGAAACCGTAGGGAGCCTGTTCTTTAGAACATCCCTCAGTTGGCAAAGGTAGCAGGAGTCATTCATTATCCTGGACAAGTTCCAGCCAGAAAAACTGCCAGGGCAGTGACTCTCAGGGAACAACTGATTTTGAACTTAGCAGCACACAGCACTGGCTTCGACGTCAGGAGGCCCAGCTTCTAGATCAAGGCTTCCTGCCATTTATCTGCTGTGTGACCTAGCAGGTGCCACATTCCTCAAAGGGGCGATTAAGTATATGCTTAGGCCACCAACAACAGGAGTCCAAAAGAGAGAATGAAAAAAATTTATAAGCCATTTTAATTTCAACATACCTGTGGGACTCTGAGTAATCTCAAAAAATAACATTTTATTTTTTTTAAGTAGGCTCCATGCCCGACATGGGGCTCAAACTCACAACCGTGAGATCAAGAGTCGGGCACTCAACCCACTGAGCCACTCAGGCGCCCCCCTCAAATAACATTTGATGTGAAGGTTTAGCATTGCTTTCATTTGGAATTGCATACGGGGAGAAACTATAATCTTCGCAGCACTTAGGGCTACTAATGGGCTTGATCCAGCCGGGTACCTTTGGACAAGTCCTTTCCTTTTTCTGAGCCTCAGCAGTCAAGTGTTAGGACACCCACAATGGTTAATGACCGAGTTTTTGGTGCCCCATGGTATAAACACACTCCACCCAAACTAGAGAAGTACATGGCAGACGACGCAAAATCACCCCTTTCCTCCTGACACCTAATCAACCACATAAAGGTCAAAGTTGAGCCCAAAAGCCATAACTTGAATCTTCTCCTCTTACTCCACTATTCTGTCATCCTGATGCTTTTATCACCTTAGCTGCTCATGCGTCTAAAAAAAAAAGGAGAAGATTAAATTTCTTGTTTCTGAAGTGGAGGAATTTCTAGTGGACATTTTGGTGTCCAAATTTCCATGGAAGACACATGGAAATGTGTCAATACATGGAAATACCACGAAGCAGACAGGGAATTTCATGGTATTTAAAAGAAAATGGGCTTGCTCACCCACCCCACTCTGTCAAGCCACTGTCCCAAGGGTCTCTGGGGATGACAGGTAGGACAGAGATGAAGTGAGCTCTGGCAAAGTGCCTGTTCCAAGTCCCCAAAGTTGCCCCTGCTCTATCCAACTCAAGCAGGCCGTATCTCTGCCTCAGTAGCAGTGATGGTCAAGTTCAGGGTCCATGACACCTCACTGAATGGGAAATGTGGCTGCAGTCTAAAGGTGCAGCTCTCATTTTTCTCATCTCCATGTAGATTTACAACCGTCTCCCCTCACCCTGGAATGATGATTTAAACATAAATAAACCAGCTGTCCTTTCTGATTTGGAGCCAATGTTGCCACAAAGCTGGAAAACCTAGAGGCAGGAATTTTATATAAAGATGAAGAGGGGAGTTTCCACTATTGACCCAACTGGCTGTATTCAAACCAAAATCACTGCAAGAAGGAACAGAGCATCCTTCCCCATAGCAAGTTCATAGGCTAGAGCATAACACGAGAGCTCCCCAGCATTATTAAACATACCTAGATATATCTAAGTGCTTTGGCGACTTCCTTGCTGGCTCAGGAGATGTTATACCCCTAGGCCAATAGGCTGATTGCTTTTGTAATGATCATCTAAGCACCTACAAATATTAGCTAGATCTCTGAGGGAGGAATTGGAAAGCTCGGACAGACTCAGCATCGGACAGCAGGCATGGAGCTCTTTCCCCCTGGCTTTGACAATGCCATTCTTGAGACAAAGACCCGAATGCAATAAAACAAGTCACATTCAAAGCCGGTTGCGTGGAGACTCCAGTTATAGGAAGGGCAATGCCAAGGGTGTGGCAACAGCCACAGATCCATGACCGGAGGAGCCTGGTGCAGTCCTCCAGCAAGCCCTCTCCTCCTTCCACCCTCCCATCCCCCACCTCAGGCCGGTTACAAGAGCTTCTCCAGCGGTCTCAAAGGGGTTCAAGTTACCAAAGAACAGCCTTAGGTGGCGGAGGAGGTGTTGCCAAGCAACCCGCCCAGCCCAGTTCCACCCTTGTAACCTTGAAGATGGCGGGACTGTGACCCTTGGCTGTAGAGAGGAGCACCTCGGACTCCCTCAGCATCAACTTTCTCCTCCTCCATCTCTCTCTCCTCCTCCTTCCCTCCCCCTGCTGCCTCCCAGGGCCCCGGTAGAAGCATGCGGTCTAGTCTCTGCAAGCTTGATGGCTCCGGGCCAGTCTGACTTGCCATGGCTCCCATAGGTGGCAGCCAAGCTGTCCCTGCAGGGAGGCTACAAGCTGCTGGCCTGTCAGGTGTCATTCACTCCAGTTATGTGGCTTCCAAGCCTTCTTCCCTCCTTCCCAGGTCTTTCCTGGCCCCGTGGTCAAAGAAATAGCTAAAGGAAGAATGGGGTGGGGGCAGGAATCCAGCCAGATGGAGGGTACACAGGGTAGAAGGCTGACTGAGGAGTGCTCACCACCGGCAAGATGGTCAGTAAAGGAGTAGGAGAGCTAGGAGAAAAGGCACCGGGAAGAAAAAAAGAACAAGACCTGACAACGGTAAAAATTTAAAAAAGGGGGGGAGGTGTGGATATTTATTTGGGGTCCAAATATAATATGTAGCCTGCTGAACACCTTGTTGGATCTTATACCGGGGGGCGAGGGGGTGGCCAGATGGCACACTGATTGTGCTCCCCAACTCTCCTTGCTTTTGGCACTTAATGATCAGATCACTGCCGAGATGGGTGAATTTAAGTGCTACGCAATCAAAGCACCTGAAGAGAAAAGTGTGCCATGGGATCCTCGAGGGGACTCTAGGGTAGGGAATTAGACCAGAAAATGGAAAGCCAGAACTTCTTGCCAAATTATTAAGGGAGCTTGGTTCCACTGGTGCAGAGACCCCTCAGAAACACGGACCTTCTCAGAGGCAAGGGGACGCACCAGAGATGAGAGACGGCCACTCTCCTCCCACGCACTTCAAAGAAACCAAACCAATGCCATTTCTCCTCAGAATTGCTCCCTTCCTTGAAAAGATATCCATTGCACAAAGCCATATCCTTCTAAACCAGCAGATTACTGGAGAGGGCTAGGTCCCAAGGTGACTTGGCGAAGCCATGCCTTCCTTTAGGTGGAAAGGGCGCTCCAATTCAGTGGATGGAAAGGTCCAAGTTGGAAATGCAGAGCCTCCTTTCTGTCCTTAACTTACCCTGCTGAACCCAGTAGGTAGCTCTCTGTAAGCTGTGTGGGCATTGTGAAAACTACTCCCCAAGCTGACTTATCAAATTTCTCCTAGGCTAATCCTGGTAGTCAGTGGGACCCCGGCAAAAAAAAAAAAAAAAAAAAAATCAACAGTGACCTTTTTACCCTCTTTGTCAACTGAGAACTAATCAGACTTAGGGCCCTAGCTCTCCGGGTCCCCTGCCACGCAGAGGTTTCTCGTTCCATGTCTACATTCCATCTGGCACTCATCTGTGCCTTCCACCTTCCTGTTCACACAGGACCCAGTTCATTTTTCTCCACTAGTGACCTCCACCATCTAGCTCAGAAGTCACACACTTCTCTGAAGAGGGGTCGCAGGGCCTCCGACTCCTGTCCTACTGGGAAGAGTTGGGACAAGGTGGTGCCTGCAACGGAGACAGGCTGGCCCAGCCGATCCTTCCCCAAGGCAGCTGGAGTCTCGCACTCAAAAGTCAGCCCTAGCCACCTTCGGCCTCCATCTGCAACTTTCTGGTCACATTGCGCCTTCTCTCCCCTTTCTGGTGGTGCCAGTTGGCCTTGGTACCTGGCATGCCCCAGCTGTGGTCAGCATTTCCAGCACATTCAGTCCCCTCTGCTCTCAGCACAAGTTCCACACTCTAAGGGAGCAGTGCATTTCCACGGAGTGAGGATTCCCCATTCAAAGTACGGGAGTCCAAAGTAGTAAGGGTCAAAGGCTCGCGCTGCCCTGCCACCACCTCACGGGTCCTGCTTCCTCAGCCAGGGCACCACAGGGTTTCTCAGGCATGGCTAATTCCTAAACGAATCAGGAAACTGATGACAGTCACTTTAAGCGGTCCTCTCAAGCAAATCTGCGCAGCCAGAGACCCTAGGCGTAGGGGTCAGCGAAGCCGGAGGCAGTCTCTCCTTTCCCCCCCCACGCCTCCGGCCACTCCTGGCGCAGGGACCCCGAAATCTCTGGGAGAAGCAGGAGGGAGGGCGCTCCGACACTCCTCTGAGTGCGAGCCGCGAACACGCTGCGGCGCGAAGTTGCACAGATTTAAATCCAGTAGGCACTGCCGCCAAGCTCCCGCGGCTGCGTAGGTGGCCCGCGGGCCGCGCGCGCTTTCCGAAGCGGCGGAGCTCCGAGACCCGAGCAAAGATGCCAGCGGCGTGGCCATTTGGTTCCCGACGCTGCGGAGACGCGGACGCCCCGGGCCTGGGGACAGCGCCGAAGCCGTCCCGTGCCCGGTGGCTCCCAGGAACGCCGCAGGTCCCCCCCCCCCGCCTTCCTCCCCTAGGGGTCCCCAGACAGCGGCCGCACACCCCAGGGCCGGGCGCCCCGAAGGCACCGGGTCACTCGGGACGGCGCGGCTGGCTCTAGGAGCAGGAAGTTCCAGAGGGAGAGCGGCGGGTGGGGAGTCAGGGAAACGGGATCCCCTCACCCCGGGAGGGGAAGGGAGGGAAGGGAGGAGGAGGGGCCGGGAGGGCCGGGGGAGGGGG
>LNAC01000928.1:495496-506234 GCA_002007465.1 Ailurus styani
CCCGCCGCCCAAGTCTGTTCATTCCAGCCTCTTCAGTGTGCTGGCCCTGGCTTTCATCAAGGAAACATCAAGGACTTACAATGGGGCCACCTCTGAACGGAGCCCCTCCTCCCTTCCCAGGACCAGAGCTGGACTGCGCGTACTGTGGAAGAAGTCAAGGGAATGCAAGTTTTCACCTTCCTTCTTATCTCTAGTCTCTTCCCAACAGGAAAACAGAGACCTTGAGTGAGACGCAGGTCTGGATGTAGAGAGCCCCTGGGAAGGAGCACAGGGGCCCAACCCTGGTCCGTGGAGGGAGAGCTGGGGTTCTAGAAGTGTCACATTCCAGCCACACTGTCTAGGGCAGGTAAGCAGCTAAGACCAAGCGTCCCATCCCATACTCCCACATCACCCAGGAATCCACAGGATTCCCATGATCATCCTTGTTTAATAGTAATCATAATGCATTTGTAATACTATCATCTTCTCCGGTTAGACTGTTAGCTCCATGGGGGCAGGGACCGTGTCTGTCTTGCCCACTTCTGTATGCCCAGGGCCAAGGCCAGTGACTGGTGCACAGTAGGTACTCAGAAAATGTATGTTGATGAACAAATAAATAAAGCTGGATTATAGGAAGAGCCCAATATGAAGAACTTTACTAAAGGATCTCACCTGGCCCAAAGGCCTGTAGAGTCACTGTGGATCCTGCAGCAGAACAGTGTCTGATGTGGGAAAGGAGATGCTCGAGAACTTTTCATCTGGAGGCAGTGGGAAGAGGCAAATGTGGAGGGCAAGACTGCCGCACCCACATCCCCAGAGCTGAGGAGCCAGAAAGTGCTCTGTAAATTCAACGTTTGCTTTGATTTGCCTGTATACCTTGGCACTACACATTCCGAAGGAGAGAAAGGGAAGGTGCCGCCCAGGAGAAAGGAGAGGACCCCAACAACCAAGCCAGACCTGAAAACACTGGGTGCTTCCTACCCACCCTCCAACTCCCAGACTCCAGACCTATAGCTGTTCATCTGTCACTGTGCTCAGAGTTCCAATCTGAGCCTGAACTGGGCCCACTTGTTCAACTGGACAGGAGTCTGGCCTCGAAGCAGTGGCTGGAAAAAGAGTGGCTAGAGAGGGAGGAAGGAAATGGGAGAGTAGACCACCCACAACCAGCAAAGCCCCTGCTTTCCTTCCCACCCTCTGTCCTGCCTAACTAGCTGCTGCTAAGAACCTAGAATTTCGATAAAAACTGGATTTTGAGGGGTGCCTGGGTCGGTTAAGCATCTGCCTTCAGCTCAGCTCATGATCCCGGATTCCCAGGATCGTGTCTCACATCAGGCTCCCCGCTCAGCAGGGAGTCTGCTTCACCCTCTGCCCTTCCCCCTGCTCATGCTCTCTCTCTCTCTCTCTCTCTCTCTCTCTCTCTCTCTCTCTCTCTCAAATAAGTAAATAAAATCTTTTTTTTAAATTTTTTTAAAAACTGGAGTTTGAAGGCATTAAATAAGTAACCTAGGCTACGCCATTTCTCTTCCTCCAAGTGGGCAATCTCCACAGCAGCAAAATGAAATTTCATGAGCAGGCATGCCACCTCCCCAGTTTCCCAGTACAACCCTCTGTCTTATTTCAGGATGAGAACCAAGAAAGGTGTCCCTGTGTTGCCACCTCTCAAATTTGCCCAAACAGTAGCATCTTGGAAGCTAAGCAGCAAATACCATTTTTTTCCTTGACCTTCCTCTATAGTCAAGCAATTGTTTTATCTAAGTTGTAAGAATATACATTCCACCCTCAACACCCTCTTGTCATGAGACTCAATGCAGATGCTTTCCTTATGAATGAAAATATATATATATATACAGCCAGTAGGGGGATAAAAAGGCTGCTCCTCACTCCCAAAGTTAACATTGTCTTGTTTCCTGCTGCTAAGTGTCCGCACCAAGAGAAACTGACAAGAATTGGTAAATACTGGATTGACTTTTTTTTTTACGTCATTTACCCTTTCTCGGTATTATAATGCTTGGCTCTACAGTTAAAAGCACAAGTAACCTACCTCCTCAGACAGGCCCTAAGAAAGTAGCCCGAAGAAAACGAACTGGTGGCTTTTAGCTTTTCAATCAGAAGGGATCCCAGGATGCAGTCAACAATGCAGATAAAACTTAGGCTTATCAGTGCCTTACTAGGAAAAGAGTGGGACCGGTCAGTGCCTCGGTTTGAAAGGAGAGAGCAGGCTTCTGCCCTTGAGGCAGCCTTCAGAATGGGGAGGCGTATGCCCCAGAGCTGGGCCTCCAGGGGTGCACTGGAAACTTACACAGCCATCAATCACCTCCTAGGGCAATAGGCGTGTAAGCCAAAGACGGCTCAAGGTCCTAAAATAAATTCCTTTCAGCCCAGACTCAATGCTTCTCAGACACGCAGGGCAAACCCTTCAAGAATTCCATGAGGAAATAAACCTTTATTTCAAAAATAAACTTTGATGTTGTTTGAACTTTGGCCCTGACTCTGAGCCCCGGCTGAAAGTGCAAGAAGAGATTTGTGGTATTTTGAAAGAAACTACAGATTTCAGCAGAACACGAACAGACCTTTTTCAGCCCCTCATCCTCATGTTAGATGTGGATTCCCCCCAACCACCTCCACCACCAGTCTGCCACCCCTACCCCACTACCACACTTTCCCTCATTCCCTCCCCATCTTGTTTGCATGAGACTATGATTAGGAACATTCAGATGTTTCTGCATTCGATGGGGAATTTTATTCTAACATGCTCGCTTTCCCCAGGAGATATCGTATTGGGACATTCCCTGATCTCTTGCTCCTGACCTGACAACCACCACCCCTCCCCTGCAAATTCCTATCTCCCCACAAAATCCTAAAGCAGTAAGGAAAAGGCCTTAATCTCTCCAGGACATGCTGCATCCACCATACGATGACAGAAACCTGAATAAGGAACGTTTCAGCTTTGGTTGAACATGGGGTCCAACTTCCCTCTCTACTAGGAAGCTATACAGCCCAGCATAGTGGTCACAGCCAATCACAGGCTGTGAAGACCTACCGATCTGCATTCAAGTCGCCAGCTCCCCAACTGTGTGTCTTGGGCAAGTTACTTAACACTGGCTATGCCTCGATTTCCTCATCCATGAAATGGACAAGATCAATATTCAATTGATGTGTGTGAGTATGGCTGTACCGATTGTCTCCAGATGTCCATTCTATTTGATCAGGACCTATGCCATTCTGGCTATTCAATATCAACCTCGTGGAATTGCTCCGAGGATTATGTGAGATAACGTACAGAAAGTGCTGGGCACAGAGGAGACACTCAAGAAGTGTTATTAGCAGTATACATAGTAGTTTCCTGACTATAAAAAGGGAGGCACATTTTTTTCTCTCTTCTCCAGTCTGAGTTACCATAGCCTCATGCCCTTGCATCAAAGTTTCTGTAGTTACAAAGAATATATTATGATCAGGAATAGTCGAAATCTTGTCTCTTACCCAATTGCCTTTTAACTGCCCAAATGCTTCCTGACATTCAGGTGTCTCAACTTCTTTATCAAGCCCTATTTCAGCCAATAAATGAGTAAGGAATTTATTGTATTAAACTGGGTTACAAACCTGTGGCAATAACCAAAGCCAGCCCTCACCTCCTGCTTGTTGTATGGGTTACTCCATTTCCCAATCATCTCAGCTATATCTTAAATAAGGAGGAGTCTACTATTGCTGACTATCTAGCCCCAAATCATCACTTTGAGCAATCAAAATGGACATTAGCTCAACTTCTTAGTAAGCCCTCTGCCCTTCTGCTCTCGCACGCTTGTGTACTCTCTCTCTCTCAAATACATAAATCATTTTTTAAAAAGATTCTCTGGGGCTCCTGGGTGGCTCAGTTGGTTAAGAGTCTGCCTTTGGCTCAGTCATGATCCCAGGGTCCTAGAATCGAGCCCCGCATTGGGCTCCTTGCTCGGCAGGGAGCCTGCTTCTCCCTCTCCCTCTGCTGCTTCCCCTGCTTGTGCTCACATGTGCGCACTCTCTCTCTCTGTGTCAAATAAAATAAATAAAATCTTTAAAGAAAATTTAAAAAAGGATTCTCTCTCTCCCTCGGCCTTCCCCCTAAAAAAACTGCTATCTCATCACTATATTCAATAGCAAGATCATACATTCCAAACAAAATACAGTTGACCCTTAAACAATGTAGGGATTAGGGTCCTGAGCCCCCAGGCAGTTGAAAATCTGTGTATAATTTTTTACTCCCCCAAAACTTAACTAATAGCCTATTCTTGACCAGAAGCCTTAACAATAACAGTCGGTTCACCCATATTTTGTATGTTACATGTATTATATATTGTCTTCTTGCAATAAAGTAAGAGAAAAGAAAATGTTATTTTAAGATCATAAGGAAGAGAAGATATATTTACACAACTGTGCTGTACTTATGGAAAAATAATTGTGTGTAAGTAGACCCGTGCAGTTCAAACATGTGTTCAGGTTTCTTTCAACTGTAGATACCACAATCACGTAAACCAATTATATGTATCCTATTGGTTCTGCTTCTCTGACTGAACCGTGACTGATACAGACCACTACCTCTCACTCCCGAGGGCCTCACCTTTCTATTTTTCTTGAAAGCATCACAAATAATCTCAACATGGCTCTTATCTATTTATGTCGGTCACCCTAAGACTCCCAAGTCATTCCTCTATTTGAGTGTAGTCAGACAGCTCAGTATATCGCTTTTATGACTCCATATCCCAACTTCTGAAACCCTTCCACCATTTGTAGAATTCATGGACAGTTATCAAATTCCTCTATATCTGCAGCTGCATCTTTGTATACCTGCTCATCTTCTCCCTTAAACTGAAATCAAACTCCAAGGTCCTTAGTGTCCCCAAACCCTCTTACACCATGCTGTCTTCTCTCCCGTGCTTCTAGCACCACAGGGCCCAGAAGTGGGAAAGGTGTCCTCGTTGTCACTTCCAGGACATTCTCCTCCCTCCTCAAAAACAATCCCCAGCTTTGAATCTCCTGTGCTCAGATTATATCATTCGCCTTTTGTCCTCAGGGAGATGACTGACCCCTGGATCACTCATACTTACTCCTTGAAGATTTTAGTGCTTGGTTCACTGTTACTCCCTATAACACTATTCCTGTTGTAATTCTCGGTCAGTTCAATCTCCATATAGATGGTCTCTACGATCGTCTGGCCTCTCAGTTCCTTCACCTCCTCTCCCCTAAATATTATGCCCTCCCCCCTATTTTATCCACTGATCCACTAACCCCCATGGCCATACCACTAACCTTACAATTACTAACACAAAACAAAACAAAACGAAAAAACTATTCCTCTCTTTTCTCAACTTCAGGCATCCCACTTTGAACTAACACTTTCTCCTTTCTAACTCATGTTTATTGTGTCTCTACCCTGACAGTACTTCGGCCCCACTCATTAAACCTCCTACTCCCACTTCCCTTCATGTCCTCACTTCTTTCCTTGCCCAGCTTAAATTTCATGGTCAATCATTGTATTAATTCCACTACATGTGCTCTCAGTGATTTGAGATTTTCTTTTCTAATAAATATTTAATGCTATAAATTTCCTGCTAAGCACTGCTTTTGCTGTATCCCACAAATTTCAATATGTTTTCTTTTCATTTTTATTTAATTAAAACTATTATTAAATTTGCCTCAAGAACTTCCTTTGACCCCTGGGTTATTTAGAAGTATACTTTTCAAGTTCCAAAAACTTGGGGATTTTCCAGATATCTTTCTGCTAGTAATTTCTCGTTTAATTCCAATATGGTCTGATTTGTATGATTTCTACTACTTTAAATCTGTCAAGTGTTGTTCATGGCCCAGAATATGATCTAACTTCATGACTGTTCCATGTGCACTTAAGATTTGTATTGTGTTGGGGCGCCTGGGTGGCTCAGTTGGTTAAGCGTCTGCCCTCGACTCAGGTCATGATCCCGGGGTCCTGGGATCAAGCCCCGTGTCGGGCTCCTACTCAGCGGGGACCCTGCTTCTCTCCATCTCCCACTCCCTCTGCTTCTGTTCCCTCTCTAGCTGTCTCCCTCTGTCAAATAAATAAATAAAATCTTTCTAAAAAAAGATTTGTCTTGTGTTGGGTGGAGTGTTCTCTAAGTGTCAGTTGGGTCAAGTTGGTTGCTGGTGTTCTTCATGTTATCTATATCTTCACTGGCTTTCTGCCTACTTGTTCTCTCAATTATTGAGAGAGGAATGGTGGATTCTCCAACTGCAGTTGTGGATTTGTCTATTTCTCCTTTAAGTTCTATGAGTTTTGCCTCATGAATTTTGAAGCTCATTTGTTAAGTACATACATATTTAGGATGGTTATATCATCTTGAAAATTGATACCTTTATCATTATGCAATGTCCCTTTTTATCCTTGAACACATTCACTGCTCAGAACTTGGCTTTCTCTAAAATTAACATAGCTAGTTCAACTTTCTTTAGGTAATATCCATATGGTATATCTTTCTCCCATTTTACTTTTATTTCCTTATATTTAAAGTGGGTTTCTTGTAGACAGCATGTAGTTGTGTTGTGATTTCTAATCCAGTCTGATGATCTTTTTTTTTTTAAAGTAAGCCCTACACCCAATGTGGAACTTGAATTCATGACCCCGAGATCAAGAGTCACATGCCTTGCACACTGAGCCAGCCAGATGTCCCTGACAATCTCGTCTTCTAACTGGTGTGTGTGTATCATTCAATTTGACACAATTATTGATATGTTTGAAATAAAATCTATCATCTTGCTAGCTGATTTCAATTTGTTATGTCTCTTCTTTGTTTTTTCCCCTCTGTTTCTTTCTTCTCTCGGGTTAATTGACCACTCTTTGGAATTATTTTTTATAGTAAAAGATGTTACGACATACTATTTATGATTTTAACAATTCTAAGTGTACAATTCACTGGCATTGATTATATCCACAAGATTGTGCAACCATTACCACTGTATGTTTCCAAAACTTTTTCATCACCTAAAACAAAAACCCTGTAACCATTAAGCATTAACTGCCCATTTCCACCATGCCCAAACCCCAGGTAACCTTTAGTCTACTTTCTTATCTATATGATATTGCCAATTCTAGAGATTTCAGATAGGTGGAATCATACAGTATCTGTCCTTTTGTGTCTGGCTTCTTTCACTTAGCAGAATTTTTTCAAGGTTCATCCACGTTGTAGTGTGCATCAAAACTCCATTCCTTGTATTGGCTGAATAATATTCCATTACATTATGTATCACATTGTGTTTATCCATTCATCTATTAATAGACAATGACTTCCTTCTACCTTTGGCTACTGTGAATAATTCTGCAATGAACGGGGTGCCTGGGTGGCTCAGTGGGTTAAAGCCTCTGACTTTGGCTCAGGTCATGATCTCAGGGTCCTGGGATAGAGTCCCGTGTCCGGCTCTCTGCTCGGCAGAGAGCCTGCTTCCTCCTCTCTCTCTGCCTGCCTCTCTGCCTGCTTGTGATTTCTCTCTCTCTCTGTCAAATAAATAAATAAAATCTTAAAAAAAATTCTGCAATGAACGTTGGTGTAAAAGCATCTCTTGGATACTTTTTTTTTTCCAATTCTTTTGCGTATATACCCAGGAGTGGAATTGCTGGGTCATGTGGCAACTCTATGTTTTACCTTTTAAGGAACTAGTAGACTCTTTTCCACAGCAACTACACCATTTTACATTCCCACCAGCCATGTATGAGGGTCCAATTTCATTGTATGCTTGTCAATACTTTTTATTTTCTGTTTGTTTTTTCTATGATAGCCATCCTGGTAGGTGTGAAATGGGATCTCATTGTGATTTTGATTTGCATTTCCCTAATAACTAACAATGTTGAGCATCTTTCCATGATTATCTGGCCATATGAATGTCCTCTTTGGAGAAATGTCTTTTCAAATGACTTGCCCATGTTTGACAGGGCCGTCTTTTCACTGTTGAGTTATAGGAGTTCTTTATATACTTTGAATATTAAACTCCTATCAGATATAAGATTTGCAAATATTTTCTTCCATTCTATAGGTTTTCTTTTCACTTTCTTAATAATATTCTTTGATGCTCAAAAAATGTAATTTTGGTCAAGTCCAATTTATTTTCCCTTTTGTTGCCCAAGTTTCTGATGCCATATCTAAGAATGCATTGCCAAATCCAAGATTATGAAGACTGTTCTGTTTTCGTCTAAGATTTTTATAATTTTAGCACTTATATTTAGTTCTTTGATCCATTTGGAGTTAATTTTTGTATATGGTATGAAGTAACTTCATTCTTTTGCATGTGGATATCTAATTTTCCCATTACCATCTGTTAAGAGTCTTCATTACCCCGTTGAATGGTCTTGACACCCTTGCTGAAAATCACTTAATCATAGGTATGGCAGTTTATATCTGGACTCTCAATTCTATTCTATTTTTCTATACATCTATCCTTATGCCAGGATTTCATTGCTTAATTACTATAGCTTTGCAATAAGCTTTGAAATTGGTAACTGAGTCCTCCAACTTTATTTCTTTTTATTTTTTTCTTTTTATTTTTTTTAAAGATTTTATTTATTCATTTGACACAGAGAGAGAGATTACAAGTAGGCAGAGAGGCAGGCAGAGAGAGAGGAGAGAGGAGGAAGCAGGCTCCCTGCTGAGCAGAGAGCCCGATGTGGGCCTCGATCCCAGGACCCTGGGAACATGACCTGAGCTGAAGGCAGCGGCTTTAACCCACTGAGCCACCCAGGCGCCCTCAACTTTATTTCCTTTTAAAGATTGTTTTGGTTATTTGGAATCTTTGGCAATTCCATAGGAATTTGAGGATTGGCTTTTCCATATCTACAAAAAAGTCACTGGAATTTTGATAGAGATGCATTCGATCTTAAGATTGCTTTATTTTTTTTTATTTGACAGAGAGAGAGAGAGAGAGATCACAAGTAGGCAGAGAGGCAGGCAGAGAGAGAGGGGAAAGCAGGCTCCCCGCTGAGCAGGGAGCCTGATGCGGGCCTCGATCCCAGGACCCTGAGATCATGACCTGAGCCGAAGGCAGAGGCTTTAACCCACTGAACCACCCAGGCGCCCAAGATTGCTTTGGAAAGTACTGGCATCTTAACAATATTAAGTCTTCCAATCCATGAGCATAGGACGTGTTTCCATTTATTTGGGTCATAGTTAATTTATTTCAGGAATGTTTTGTAGTTTTCAGTGTAAAAGTATTTAACCTCCTTGGTTAATTTATTCCTAGATGTTTTATTCTATTAGATGTTATTTTAAATAGAATTGTTTTCTTAATTTCCCTTTTGGATTTTTCATTGCTGGTATAGAAACACAACTAGTTTTTGATTTTTGATTTTGTATCTTGCATATTTTCTGAATTTATTAGCTCTAGAAGCTTTTTTAAAGATTCTTTGGGATTTTCTTTACATGGGTCATGTCATCTGGGACTAGAGATAGTTCACTTCTTTTCTAATTTATGTATTTTTTATTTATTCTTCCACTTAATTGTTCTGGCTAGAATTTACAATATAATGTTAAATAGCAATGATGAAAGTGAACATTCTTATCTTTTTTATTAAGATTTTTGTTTGTCAGAGAGAGAGAGAGAAGAGAGTGGGAGGGAGAGCGCGACCAGGGGGAGGGGCAGAGGATAAGCAGGCTCTGCACTGAGCAAAGAGCCTGATGCGGGATTCAATCCCAGGACCCTGGGATCACGACCTGAGCCGAAGGCAGATGCTTAATGACTGAGCCACCCAGGCATCCCCGGACGTTCTTATTTTGTTCTTGATCTTAGGGAGAAAGCTTTCAGTGTTTCACCATGAATCTGATATTAGTTGTGTGTTGAAAGGTTTTGTAACCCACATTTTTTATTCAACACTGTATCATAAACATGTTCCAAAAAAGCAAAAATATTTTTGTGTTTAATATATCCAAGAAATAAATGATAAGTTTGAAAATCAGATACAGCAGAAGAAATCAGTAAACTCAAAGATAGGTTAGAAAAATATCCAGAATGAAACTCAGAGGGACATAAATATAGAAAGCACAGAAGAAAGTGTAAAAGACAAAGGGATATAATGAGGAAGTCTAACTTTTGTGTAATTGGATTCCCAGAAGGAGAAATGATGTGGCAGAAGCAGTGTTTGTAGAAATAAATTTCTAAAATTGAGAAAAGACATCCAGACATAGGTTCAAGAATCCCTAGAGCTTCAGGCAATATAAATCAAAAGAAAAACAAATTTTGACACTTTATAGTAAAACTTCTAGAAATGAGAGAGAGAGGGGGCACCTGGGTGGCTTAGTCGGTTAAACACCTGCCTTCAGCTCAGCGGGGAGCCTGCTTCTCCCTCTCCCACTCTCCCTGCTTGTATTCCCTCTCTCGCTGTCTCTCTGTCTGCCATAAAATCTTTTTTAAAAAAGATTTTTTTAAAATAAATGAGAGAGAAACTCCTAAAAGCAGAGAGAAACAACATGGTAGTTAAACAAAATATTAAAAATAAAATTATCGTATGATCCAGCCATTTCGGTTCTGTGTATGTACCCAGAAAAAAAACTTTTTTTTAATTTTAATTTTATTTTTATTCTTTGCCCAAGGGGTACAGGTCTGTGAATTATCAGGCTTACATCTTTCACAGCATTCACCAAAGCACAAACCCTCCCCAATGTCCATAACCCATCCACCCTATCCTTACCCTCCCACCCCCCAGTAACCCTCAGTTTGTTTTGTGAGATTAGGAGTCTCTTATGGTTTGTCTCCTTCCCCATCCCATCTTGTT
>LNAC01000929.1:1016-90561 GCA_002007465.1 Ailurus styani
CTTTCCGTACCTCGTTGGAGGCCGGGACTGAAAATGGCGGCTCCAAGTCTCTGACGCGGAGGAGCCGAGAGCCTGGGGCCTCAGTCCTTAGCGCGCCTCAGAGAAAACCAGTCCTTCCCGTCTCCTGTTCTCCGGCCGCACTCCGAGCTCACCCCGCCTGTGACCGAGTGTCTCTGTCTCTGGCGCGGCCCCGTTTAGAATCTCCGAACCCGGCAGATCCTGCAGCCGCTCCCGCACCGCTCCTCCCGGAGGAGGAAGGAGGGGGTCTCTCCGGGTCTGCCGCCCGTGGGGTCCCCGCTCACAGATCAGTGGCCCGGCTGTGCTTCAGATCCCAGCCCAAGGTAACCCCGAGCTGAGAGACACCTCAGCTCAGCTCCGTCTCTCCCGCCGGCTTCTCTCTGAGACCTGGGAGCTCGGTCGCACTCAGACACCCCTGGTCTTTTTGTGTCCCCGTGGGTCCTGAGACCACACTGTCCCTGCAGGGGCTTCACCCCCCGCTTGGGGCAGCGTCCCTCAGTGGAGCCGACTTCTAACAGTTCCGAGTCTGTGCTCCGCTGCTCGCTCCCTTGCCGGCAGCCGGCCCCTCCCCCCGGGGTCTGTCTTCCCGTCGCCGCAGATTCACTTCTCAGCACGTCCTACCTTCCAGAAGGTGGTCTATTTTCTGTTCCTAGAATTGCTGCTCCTCTTCTCTTCGATCTCTGGTGGAATTTGTAGGTGTTCAGAATAGTTTGATAGCTCTCTGGGTGAATTCCTGGGACCTGATGATAATCGGTCTCCTACTCCTCCGCCATCTTGCCACTCTCAAGCCTGCATTTTAGTTTTGTTGGTGGTTTCCTTTGCCATGCAAAACCTTTTTATCTTGATGAAATACAAATAATTCATTTTTGCTTTTGTTTCTCTTGTCTCTGGAAATGTGTCAGAGGTCACAGAGGTTGCTGCTTGTGTTTTTCTCTAGGATTCTGATGGATTCCTATCTCTCATTAGGTCTTTCATCCATTTTGAGTCTATTTTTGTGTGTAGTATAAGAAAATGGTCCAGTTTTCTTCTTCTTCCTGTGGCTGACCAATTTTCCCAACACCATTTGTTGAAGAGACTGTTTTTTTTCCATTGGACATTCTTTCCTGCCTTGTTGAAGATTAGTGGACCACAGAGTTGAGAGTCCATTTCTGGGTTCTCTATTCTGTTCCATAGGTCTATGTGTCTGTTTTTGTGCCAGTACCATACTGTCTTGATGATTACAGATTTGGGTTTTTTTATTTTTTTTTATTTTTTAAAGATTTTATTTTTTTATTTCACAGAGGGAGAGAGATCACAAGGAGGCAGAGAGGCAGGCAGAGAGAGAGGGGGGGAAGCAGGCTCCCCGCTGAGCAGGGAGCCCGATGCGGGCCTCGATCCCAGGACCCTGAGATCATGACCTGAGCCGAAAGCAGAGGCTTTAACTCACTGAGCCACCCAGGCGCCCGATGATTACAGATTTATAATAGAGCTTGAAGTCCGGAATTGTGATATCTCTGGCTTTGGTTTTCTTTTTCAACATTATTTTGGCTATTTGGGGTCTTTTTGATTCCATACAAATTTTAGAATTGTCTGCTCTAGCTCTGTGAAAAATGCTAATGGTATTTTGGTAGGGATTGCCCTGACTGTGTAGATTGTTTTGGGTAGCACAGACATTTTTACAACATTTGTTCTTCCAGTCCATTGAATGTTTTTCCATTTCTTTGTGTCATCCTGAATTTCTTTCGTAAGTGCTCTATAGTTTTTACAGTACAGATTTTACACCTCTTTGGTTAGGTTTATTCCTAGGTATCTTATGGCTGGATTGACTCCTTAATTTCTTTTTCTTCTGCTTCATTGTTAATATATAGAAATACAACTGACTTCTGTGCATTGATTTTATATCCTACAACTTTGCTGAATTTCTGTATCAGTTCTAGCAAATTTTCAGTGGAGTCTTTTGGATTTTCTCCATAGAGTATCATGTCATCTGCAAAGAGTGAAAGTTTGACTTCTTCTTTGCTGATTTGGATGTATTTTATTTCTTTTTATTGTCTGATTGCTGAAGCTGGGACTTCCAGTACTATGGTGAACAAGAGTGGTGCGAGTGTAGGCCCCCACTTTTAAACATGAACAGGAAACTGAGCACTACCAGATAGATGTGTAAGGAAAACCACATTTTTGAAGGAGAAATCATAACAAGTGAATTGAAAAACAGCAACTTGGGGGAAATAGAACAAAGAGGAAAGGTAATTAAAAAATAAAACAAAACAGACAAAAACTCACCTGTTCTATCACTAATATCTTCAGAGATAAGAAATGATACCAAAAAAATCCAAAAATAAGATACTATATAACAAAGGATAATCTAAAAAAAAAAAAAGAGAGAGAGATTTGAGAAATTGAAAAGTTAAAATTCAAGAGAAGATTTTAGAGATAAATTGAGGAAATCTCCCAGAAAGTAGAGCAAAAAGATGGGGATATGAAAAACTAGAAGGAAGATAAGAAAATCAGAAGATGGCCTCAAGAGGTCAGTATAATAGGATTTCCAGAAAAAGTACAGAAAAAAAGTGAAGCAGAGCAGAGCAGATAATTAAGTTAAATAAAGAAAATTGATCAGAGCAGAATATGCATTTCCAGACTGAAAGGGTCCAACAGAGTACCCCAAATAATGGATGGGACTCATGTCACATGAAATTTCAGAATATTAGGACAAAGAGAAAGACTGACAGACTTAGAGAGAGAATATACAGGGACAGGGAGTCAGAATGGCCCTCAGCCTTCCACATAAACACTGTAAATTAAAAGGCAACAGAGCAATGCCTTTACAATTCTGAGGGGAAAGTATTTCCAACCAACAAATACAGATAAGCTACCTTCTTAATTCTGAGGACAGAATAAAGGTATTTTCAGATATACTTGGTCAGAAATATTTGCTTTCCATGCACTATTTTTAGGAAACTAATGAAAGTTTTGGTCCATCAAACCAAAGAGTTTCTAAAAAGATGCCAGGAAATAGAGGACCCAAATCAAGAAAGTGCCTGAGAGAACCCTCCCAGATGAGCATGAAAGCAGATCACAGAATGACAACCCTCCACCAGTCTAGATGGGATCAGGTGGGAAGGTTCTAGAGGTCCTGATACAGGAAGACATACCTGAGGGAATAACCCACAGGCCTGAATGTCTTCAGAGGTGATTTAGACAGCTGGGGCAAGGTCTGGGGTAAAGTTAGAGGTAAATACGCAGGAAATAGTGCAAATGAAGATAACTGAAAATTATTAGCTTTATGGTAAACAAATGACAATTGTATGGAAAAGAAAAAGTAATTGTGGTTTACTGGAAAGAATACCATGGATCAGTCATGAAGATGTAACACTGAATATTAAGCTATCCTCCAATTAAAATATAATAATAGAATATTTAGAGAATGGAGGGATAGGGCAAGGGTAGGAAAAGAAAACAAAACCCTCATTTTGAAGACAAGGAGGCCAATAGCAACACCTAGAAGAGGATAAAAATCACTAACCAGCAATAAAAACATGTTACTTTGAAACATGGAGCGAAATGCCAAAGTAATCAGTTAAAGAGTATAATAGAGTGCAATAGGACTTCCAGAAAGAGAACAGAAAAACATAGAGTAGGGCAAATATTTTCTTGAGGTAAATCAAGACAAGTTACTAGGGCAGAAGAGCATACATTTCCAGATGGAAACACCCAAAGAATGGCCCAAACAGTGGGTAGCAATAGCTGTGGACATGGGGAAATGGGGGTAGAGAGTGGGAGACTGCTCAGGTTTGTAACAATTCCTGTGCAATGATTGAAATTTAAATTATGTGCTGGTGTGACCGGAAAAAAGAAATCCAGACAAGGAAGGAAAAAAAAATCTTTCCAAATATGAGTTTACAAACAGTGGACTCTGACTGACCAAAGCCATCCCCAGCTGCTCCTTTTAAATGGCCTGCTGATCTCGGCCCCACCCACCTCCACTGAAGACCCAGTGCTTCCTCCACATCTCCTCCCTTCTGCCTTCTCAACAACTGGAGGAGCTGATGTTGTGGCGCCATTGACTCCCCAGCTCCCAATTCATCCACAGAGGAAAACATTCATGTGGCAGGTAGATCAAGTCTGCAAAGACTAAGGAGGAGCCATCAGGGAACAAGTAGGCAAACTGTAGAGCGAGCTGTGGGCAAACTGTAGAACTGAGGGAAGAGGGGTGTTTGCCAAGGGAAGGAGAGCACATCAACAATGCCAGACAATGGGAAGATGTCAAGAATTGGAGAACTGAAACAGGCCCATTGGATTTAGTACCATGCAGGTCCCTGGGGATGGTAGAAAGAGCTGCTTTGACGGTGTTATGGGGCAAAAGGTAGACTGAGGTGTGGTAGAAGGGAATGGAGGCAAGGAAAGAGAGATAGTGAGAAGAGGCCACTCTTTGGTACCTTTTGATAAAGCAGGGAAAAGAGGAAGAGTGGTGTCTGAAGGGAATGCATGTTTGCAGGGGTGCATTTTTTAAAGATGTAAGGATTCAAGAATGTCAAGATGTTGATGGGAAGGAGCCATGAAGGACAGCTGAAGGGAGAGATAACTGATAGTTTCTTGAGGAAGCAAGAGGGCTGAAGCCTAAGGCCAGGGGAGGGACTATTCCCAGAAAGGAGTAAGAGAAGACTGGTTAGTGGAACAGGAGAGGAAGACAGAGTATAATTTTTATGTTCAGGAGACCATTGTTTTAATCACAAAGTCTACTCTAATTTCTAAAAGACAACACTAGTGTAAAGTTGTAGCATGTGTGTATGAGAACTTAAGTTGTGCACAGAAAGACGACATTGCTATTGAAATGTAGATTCCATTCATGCTTAGTCTTAATCCATTTTATTTACATTAATAATGATAATTGTTACTAAATAAGGAGGTTCCAGCTATTACATGCCATTAATGAATAATCAACTACACCAAAAAGTGTAAAATTTCAATCCAGTACACAGCTATTTCTGTTACTTGTTAGAGTAACCACTACCTTTATTTTGTGCTTTCCATATCATGGTCCTCTTGTGAATGCCACACAGATGAATCCCCACACCAAGAGTCCGGAGGCAGTATAGTCTGTGGCTTATATGTGGAGAAAAAGGAGTTTAGGGGGCTGAACAATTTCAGGAAGGCCATGAGATGACACCTCTATCTCACACAATTAGAATAAGCAGAACGGGTGTGGTGTCCTCTTAAAAGGTCACTGTCATTTTCCTGGGGTGCCCCTCCCAGACATTATTACCAGTAAGAGTTCTTGATTGGTCAATGTTTTCCTTGCTTTCTTCTTTTTATCAGCATTACTGAGAGACTTAAACTGTACTTTCCAAGTGTCTTTCCTTATGCTTTATCTTTAAGAAATCACGTTGGTATGATTAACTCAATGAAAAAAAGCTTTGTGTGGTCATCATGTCTTATGAGGGTAGCTCAAGAGATCAAAAAGGAAAAAGCCCAGAGATGGTTCTTCTCAGCTATAAAAATGGCAGTGAAGGGAAGTTCAAATGGGCAGCTAGTTTTTAAGTGAGCCTTGGTGTTTCTATGCTATCTTTGCATGGATTGCTAACCAGGCTCTAAACCACCTGCTTTATTTTTATTTATTTTAACTCAGCTGGAGCATCCTGTCTACCCCCAAGAATGCAGGTGGAATTTCTTCTGTTTTATAGGAGTAAGCAATATGAATGGAAGTCTTACCAAGGGGCTGTGGTGGGAAGGTGCAATTTAAAGACGGTGGCTTGAGGTCTGTATGAATCTCAGCCATAGCTTAGGGCCTCCATCATCTGCACCTCCTCTACTCGCCAACCTTACCTATCCATCTCCTCTCCTCTCACCTCCTATCAGTCTTCACTGAATATCTACTAAGTGCCTACTAAGAGCACCTACTAAGCTAAGCCAGGTGCAAGACACAGGTATGAATAAGTCAGATGGTTTTTGTCATGAAACAGCTTAAAGTCTCATGGCAACTACAATATACTTTATGAATGATGACAGAAGGTAGAGTGTGCTATTAGAGGACCGGGAGAGCACCTAGCAAGACTTGGTTGAGCGTAGGATGCTGGGCTGGGGAGGATGTTGAAGCTAAGACCTAGAGACTGAGTGGGAAGTACAGTGAAGCAGAGGGAATAGTGGGTGTGAGTATCTCTCAGTATGCCCCAGTGTGGTCAGGCTGGTCCAACCCAGTTTATCAGCTTGCCCATCGCCCACATACAACTTACTAACTCTTGCCTTCGTGCCTTTTCTCATGCCATTCCACCCACTTGGATGCTTTCCCTCTTCTTAACTACCATCCATATCTCCCACTTTGGCCAAGAGCCCTCTTAAATCCACCTTTCTGCAGACATTGCTCCAACTGTGATCATGGCGATATTACTTCAGTACTGATACTCTAAATTTGCACAATACCAACATCTATTTGTGTATATTTGTAAATAACATGTTCTTATTGTCAGGTAATTAGAACCTACACTACTCAAAGGAAAGGAAATGTCTTCTGATTCTCTGAGATGAGTTTCACTTTGAGAGAAAAAGAAAGTAGATGAAATGAGCACAATTATTGAGTATTTATTATGTCTTAGGAACTATGCTAACCACTTAATTAGGTACCTTATGGAGGGAGCAGTGATTTTGAGGAGGCCTTACAGCAGATGCACCAGTCACAGGGGTACAAGATTCACACCCTAACCTCCATTCACCGGCCTTCCACTTTTTACAGGCCTCCTCACCCTCATCCTCAAGGCCTAGGGGCCAGAAATCCCATCTACCAGGGAATAATTCCTAATTAAGGGAAGAATATGCATGAGCACAAAATGACTTGTTATCTCAGCCAGCATGATTTTGGAAATGGGTTTCTTTTTAAATGTATAGCAATTTTTGCCCCTTGCTGTTTTTACTCAAAACGTACACAGAGTGCCACAAACTATGATAAGCATTTCCATTGGCTGAAACATCTTTTTCCCCCAGCACGGATGGTGGTGGCTCACAAGTTTGCAGGCTATTCTTATGACCCTCTCCTCAAAATTGAATGAGATTAGTGACAGAAAATTAATCAAGACAAGGATTTGTCTGTTTGGCTTATGCTCCTATCACTTTAATTGTAGGAGAAAAGTGCTTCCTTTTCACATTATTTAGTAATAAGTTGATGGGAAAGTGAAAAGCAAAACATCACACTAAAAACAACCCCCACAACGCACCCTCCTCCAAATAAGCCAACACCCTGTAATGTTCTTGGAAGAACACATTTTGTCATAAGGATGCCTTGTCAATACAAGTGACCAAATGGGAACTTAACTGCTCAGCATATTACCTAAAATTGTATCAGGATCACACTTCGTATTGATATGCTCCCAAGTGTCTTCCACTCACCCACACTGAGTGGATGTGCTATTTTCTAATAAATTCAAAGCAAAACTCACTCAAATGATATCAAAGAAACAATAAATACTGGTACCAAGTCTAAACATACAGATAACAAGACATTTTCCAAGCTTTTCAGTGAAAATTACAACACGATAATTTTAAAAACAGTAACAGAATTGAAAAGTGATTACAAAATCTTAAAACAGCTAAAGTGAGAACCCTCCAGATGCTGATTGGTGTGTCTGATATGACAGTCACGTAATGATGAGGTTAAAGAAAAAGTTCAGTTTAGAGAAAATATCCGTAGCTCTCCTTTGAGCACATAAAGCCCAGCAGGTAAACTGTGAGAGAGCAGAAAGATTTCTATCTTTAATGAACGCACCACTAATCAAGCTCTCCCTAACCTTCTATAGCCGATTGTTCTCCAAATCCTATGGATTCTAAGTCTTTCTCCGGTCAGTCCATATGTCCCATCTCCACACCCTTGTGTAAAATTAGGTCCTTCTTATCCCTCCTTCGTAGCTCCTGGGGGTAAGAAGCATAGTGGCTTCTCTGGAGATGTCACCACCAAGAGAGACTGACCCATGATGAACCTAACTTGGGCAAGTTAGGCGATAAGAAGCATTTTTGGAGGGCTTTTCTGGACAAGCTGGCTTTTGGATATGTGTTTGGGCTCAAGTAAGAAGGTATCATAGGCCAGCTGTTGTAAGCACTGAGGACAATGGTGACTGAGACAGACGCCTGGCCAGTCTCATTTGCTTACAACTGCAGATGTCAAAGGACAGGAGGTGCTCAAGGAACCATGAGTGATGCTACAGGTTAGGGGGATTTGGTTCTAGTAAAAGAGTTTAAAAACAAAACTGCAGAGAGTGAAGATTATTCTTGAAAGAGCCTTCGAATCTTGCTTTTTTTCATCAGAACTTGGGTTCATAAGGGCTCACAGGCCAAGATTTAACTTCTTTTGCTCTCTTGGCATTCCAGTTGGGGCTTCTCTTTCATAGAGGCATGTGGGCCTTGATCTGGTTTTTCAAGTTGTTTGCCTATGATGTGACTTCACTGTTAGCATACAACCAGCACAGAGTATTTTTGAAGGATGGAAACAAGTAGGAGGAAAAGTGCAATATAAAGAAAGGGCCTTTTGAGTCAGAAAATACTCAGTTTACACATTGGCTCTACCCCTCACTCAGCTGGGTAACCTTCGGAGAATATTTAATTTCACTGTGCCTCAGTTTCCTTCTCAGTGAAAACAGTGCCCTTAACCTTGGAACTAAACTGAGTAAGTAGGCAGCTCCTAGCACACTTTTGAGCTCTAACTAAATGATCATTAAATGCTATGTGAAGGGGCGGCTGGTGGCTCAGTGGGTTAAAGCCTCTGCCTTTGGGTCAGGTCATGATCTCAGGGTCCTGGGATTGAGCCCCATATTGGGCTCTCTGCTCGGCAGAGAGCCTGCTTCCTCCTCTCTCTCTGCCTGCCTCTCTGCCTACTTGTGATCTCTCTCTCTCTCTGTCAAATAAATAAATAAAATCTTAAAAAAAAATAAATGCTATGTGAACATGTTGTTTTTTGTCTGCTTAGCACTACTTTCTGCCTTTCTTCTAGAAATAACATCCCCCTGTTGAGGAAGGACCTTGATCCCCTCCCAATTACACCAGGGACTTCTATGGGGCTGCAAGCACAGAATTCTCTATCCCTAACAACAGGACGGGAACTAGGAACTGGCCCCACACTCTGGCTTCCGTGAATGGTCTAGAGGTTACCATGGGCCCAATGGGGCCAGTCAGAATCGTTCCTCAGGAGTTTTCCACATGGATAACTATCAAAAGGTTCTATTCTTCATTCACTGTGTTAGTCTATGTACCCAGAAATGCTATCAGTGATGTCCTCTGCCCTAGGGACATGCGGAGGGAAGGTAGGCAGCATTCCAAGAAGCAGAGAAAGCCCTGATAGACTACCAAGTCCCGGACCCGAGTGTCTCCAAGGCTATTTTGAGTTCGGTTTCACTTCTTTAAAAACAAAAAAAAATTCTGACTCCTAAAAATGCTCATTCACTTCTCTCTCCTTCCTAGTATAAATACTTTCATTATATTTAAGACTTCATTAGCATGGATATTTCACACACTAAAAAAAAAAAAAGAACTTATTTTATATCATCCTTCATAACTTTTGGAGCTCAGTAGAGCACCCCTAAAAATAAAATGTCATGATTGATTCCTTGAGAAAACACGAACACAAAGTTCACATATTTTTACAGACTAAGATGTTAAGTTGTATGCGTTCAGAATGGAGGATATTGATTTCTTCTAATATAAACATTTTAATAAAGCCTTCGGAGGATTGTTTAACCCATGAAGGGACGCCTGGGTGGCTTAGTTGGTTAAGCGTTGCCTTTGGCTCAGGTTATGGTCTCAGGGTCCTGGAATCGAGCCCTGCATCGGCCTCCTTGTTCGGCAGGGAGCCTGCTTCTTCCTCTGCCTGCCACTCCCTCTGTTTGTGCTCTCTCTGACAGTTAAATAAATAAAATCTTAAAAAAATTAAAAAAATTAAAGCAACATGAATTCTATATTTAAAAGGTATCAAAAAACCCCTCAATCCCAATATAAACAATCCACAACACATTTTTAAATCCACAAAAGAATATGGAAAATCTTCTTGAAACATAAAATTATCTTGTGTAAAGTAGGAAATTGAGGGCATAAAGATAATCTAGATGACTAAATTACATTGCAAAGTTACACTTTTGATTTTTGTTTAAATTTTCAACCTGCAGCATTGTATTTAAAACAAAAAACCCCATATCTTTGCCTACGCCTTCTTTGATTTCTCTAATTAATGTTAATTAGTTTCCTGAAAAATGTTTTTATGGGAAATAAATTTATAAGGCAGTTAGCTTAAATAAGGAAGAAAACATAAGTGAATGAAAAATGATTTATACAAAGTAATTCAAATTAAAATTTTTTGCTCTATATATTATAATTCAGAAGCAAAACCACCTTAAGAATACTACAAACAAGAACATTGGTCATGGGTTTATGGACTTTCACAGTCTTGGGATTAAGCAATGTCAAATGTTTTAAAATGTAAAATGTTATAGGAAAGCATGTTACATTTTCCAAAAAGATAAGCTCCTGGACATTCTCCAAATTTCAGGTCATTTTCGACAGATTGCTATTATAATAATATTTTTGAAGTAAGCAAACTACTTTAAAATAAATGATTAGCTCATTTGTAAGAACTTGATTCGTCAAGAACTAGTGAGATTGGGTACCTAATGATTAATAAATAAACCAAAGTTCCTTAAGTTCTGAGGTGACTTGTATTACAAAAGCATAGCATCTCATCTCATATTAGCGATTGCTTTAGTCAGTAGGACCAGAAGCAATTTCCAGAAACTTTGGCTTTATTCTTTGGAGGTTCTAGTCATCTCTTGGTCTGCCTTTTTCAAGCCATTGAAAGAGAAAAGGTGGGCGCCTGGGTGGCTCAGTGGGTTAAAGCCGCTGCCTTCGGCTCAGGTCATGATCCCAGGGTCCTGGGATCGAGGCCCACATCGGGCTCTCTGCTCAGCAGGGAGCCTGCTTCCTCCTCTCTCCTCTCTCTGCCTGCCTCTCTGCCTTCTTGTGATCTCTCTCTCTGTGTCAAATGAATAAATAAAATCTTTAAAAAAAAAAAAAGAAAGAGAAAAGGTGTATACGACTTTTGGGTTTTAGATTTCTTCATCTCATCTTAGTGCATTCCTGAATTTATTAATGGCAGAAATGGAGAGTCCAGAGAACTCTTTTTACCTCAATTTATCAGAAGATAAATTCAATCCAATTGCAATTAAATTCAACTGGCACTTAAGCAATCTTATCAATACTGGAAATGCAAGGGATAGGATGGAAAAGAAGGAACAAACCAGTTTCAGGTGCTCACTGAACTGTTCTCATGGAAAGCCCTGGTATTTTTAAGTCTTTTCATTTTTAAGCAAGTACTCCTTCCCCTCTCCAAAACTACCCTAAAATCAAATCCCCCAATTTCCAAAAATGATTTTTTCCATAAATTAAAATGTTGATTTTTATTTTATTTTATTTTATTTTTTACCAAATGTCTGACACTATATTGGGCAGAATGAAAGGTATGGAAGGGAACTAGAATTAGATAATGCCCTGAAGGAGCCCACTTTCGAGTCTACCAGGAAGGCAGAATCAGAGATGACTAAAAACAAGGTAGAAAGTGATAAGGAATTGGACTCAATGATTGTCAAGGTTCATGTCAAACCTGAGATTCCATGATTCTCTCAGGCTTTGCTACTCAAAGTGTGCTCTGTGGACTAGCAGCACGGGCATCACTTGGAATCTTGTTAGAGATTCAGGATCTCAGGCCCTGCCAGACCTACTGATTCCAAATCTGCATTTTAGAAGTTCTTTACAGATATTGGATATCAGCCCCTTGCCTGTAGTGTCATTTGCAAATATCTTCTCCCATTCTGTGAGTTGCCTCTTAGTTTTGTTGACTGTTTCCTTTGCTGTGCAGAAGCTTTTTATCTTGATGAAGTCCCAAAAGGTCATTTTTGCTTTTGTTTCCCTTGCTTTTGGAGACGGGTCTTGAAAGAAGTTGCTGTAGTCGATGTTGAAGTGGTTACCGCCTATGTTCTCCTCTAGGATTTTGATGGATTCTTATCTCACATTGAGATCTTTCATACATTTTGAATTTATTTTTGTGCATGGTGTAAGAGAATGGTCAAGTTTCATTCTTCTGTATATAGCTGTCCATTTTTCCCAGCACCATTTATTGAAAAGACTGTCTTTTTTCCTGCTCTATCAAGGATCTGTTGACCATAGAGTTGAGAGTCCATGTCTGGGCTGTCTATTCTGTTCCATTTATCTATGTGTCTGTTTTTGTGCCAGGAACATGCTGTCTTGGTGATCACAGCTTTGTAATACAGCTTGAAGTCAGACAATGTGATAGTCCCAGCTTTGCTTTTATTTTTCAACATTTCCTTGGCAATTCAGGATCTTTTCTGGTTCCATACAAATTTCAGGATGGGTTGTCTCAGCATTTTGAAAAATGCCATTGGTATTTTGATCAGGATGGTATTAAAACTATAGATTGCTCTGAGAAGCATAGACATTTTAACAATGCTTATTCTTCCGATGCATGAGCATGGAATGTTTCTTCCATCCTTTTGTGTCTTCTTCACTTTCTTTCCTGAGTATTCTGTAGTTCGTAGAGTATAGATCCTTTACCTCTTTGGTTAGGTTTATTCCAAGGTATCTTATGATTTTTGGTGGTATTGTAAAAGACATGAACAGACCCTTCTTCAAAGAAGACATATAAATGGCTAACAGACACATGAAAAAATGTTCGACATTATTAGCCATCAGGGAAAATCAAATCAAAACCACACTGATCAAATCAAAACCACCTTATACCAGTTAGAATGGCAAAAATTGACAAGGCAAGAAACAACAAACATTGAAGAAGTTGTGGAGAACGGGTAACTCTCTTACGCTGTTGGTGGGAATGCAAGTTGGTGTAGCCACTTTGGAAAACAGTGTGGAGATTCCTCAAAAAATTAAAAATCGAGCTACCCTATGACCTAGCAATTGTATTACTGGGTATTTACCCCAAAGAGACAGATGTAGTAAAAAGAAGGGCCACATGCAGCCCAATGTTCATAGCAGCAATGTCCATAATCGCCAAACTGTGGAAAGAGATGAGATACCCTTCAACAGACAAACGGATAAAGAAGATGTGATCCATATACACAATGGAATATTACTCAGCCATCAGAAAGGATGCATACCCAACTTTTGCATCAACATGGATGGAACTGGAGGAGATTATACTAAGTGAAATAAGTCAAGCAGAAAAAGTTAATTTTCATATGTTTTCACTTATTTGTGGAGCATAAGGATAGCATGGAGCACATTAGGAGAAGGAAGGGAAAAATGAAGGGGGTGAAATTGGAGGGGGAGAAGAACCATGAGAGACTATGGACTCAGGAAACAAACTGTAGGTTTTAGAAGGGAGGGGGGTGGGGGATGGATGAGCCTGGTGATGGGTATTAAGGAGGGCATGGATTACATGGAGCACTGGGTGTTATATGCAAACAATGAATCATGGATCACTACATCAAAAACTAATGATGTACTGTATGGTGACTAACACAATGTAATTTAAAAAATAGGCATTTTGAAAGAACTCCAAGCCATTCACAGAATGTTAAAGTTTGAGAACCTCTGCTCTACAGGAGACAGTTTCAGCAAAAAAGGTGTCCTAATTCTAATAAATGGCCCATTACTTCTCAGGAGGGGTCAGGAGTTAGAGACGAAGAGATGTCTCATTATGTCCACAATCTCTATGCACTGACAGGTGGGCAAGCGTGTTCTACCCCTTGTAGTGGCCTTTCTCTGATGAATGTCTGTGCTCAGTTCTGCCTGGCCACACCAACATGAAACATTTCTTGTCTCCACACGTCCAGTCAGTTGTCTAATGTCACTGTTCCCACATTTTATTTCTCCCTTGCTTTCACTGTTGACAAATGTTTTCAATTACACACTTATTAATAGCAAACACATATAGAGCTTTGAAGCATCAGGCATTGTTTTAAGGGCTTCACATATATTTAACCCACTTACTCTTTACCTCATCCCCATGAAGTAACTACTCTATTATTCCCATTTCACAGTTGGGAAAATGGAGACACAAGGATGGTAAATGACTCTCTTTGGTAGCTGTGGGGCTGGGATTCAAGCTCAGGGGATGTGGCACTGGGATGGTGGTTTTACAACACAATAATATGCCATGCTGTGTACAGAGAATGATGAATGTCTTTGGAAAGAAAGCAAGCAAGTCTGAAATAAAGAAACAAAAACAGCATCCTTGGGAGAAAGAGGTCTGCCCTCCTGAAGGGTTTAGAAAAGCATGTTATAATAAACTATCTTTCTGTAAATTATAATAAAACTATGAGTTACTGAGGTACAATACTATCCCTGGCCTCCCAGCTTTGTTCATATCTCAGTGTGTTTTCTTGGCTCCTCTCTGCCCGCTTTCTGACTGTGTGGACACCGTTCCCAAGAAGGACTCGCTGGCCCATCACAGCTCACAGCTGCAGCCGGGACTCTGAAGCCCAAGGAGCAGCCTAGCACATGAAATTGCCTGTGGCTTCCCTGCTCTTCTTCCAGCTGAGATCGGTATGCTGATGCATGGGGCCCAAGGAAGATCCAGAGGAAGGAAATTGAAAAAAAACAAACAACAGAACAGAACTTGCAGACAGCATTCACAAAACCATCATGATTTTATTATCTAGCCCTGAGAAGGAATTTTATATTTTCAGACAAACTATGAAGAATATGCACAGTAAGCATTCTGTTCCCACAACTCCAATGGTATGACACAGAAAGTCCTGGGCACTGGGCAGGTGAGTGCTGCCAGTGTGAGGCCTGGCCACCCAGAAGACTCTTATGAAAGCACCTCACATCAATCTCTCTTTTCTAAAGAATCTGGAAAAAGCTTTGTATTTTACCAAAATGTTATATACCACTCAGCTGCAATTTTTAATACACCACTAAAAGCTTAATTTGTGGTTAGTGTGCCTTTTGAAACAAAATGAAGGCCGCTGCCTGAAATTTGAAATAGATTTTAGTGAAACTGACTCAACTGCTTTACCAGGCCTTCTCAGAGAAACGGCAAATAGCAAGGACTACTTTCGAAGACAGGGAAGGAGTCAGACTTAATAGGTATCTGTTTTTCAGGTTTGAATGACAGAAGAACATTTCCCAGTGGGTGATCTACAGAACTCTTGTTTGTGTAAGCTTTTAATATAAACTTAAAAATTAAGCTTGGAAAATGCTGGGTTAAACAAAGTTAAAGAGTTTCTTTACTGGCAATTCTCCAAGGGGGTTTATAATATTCAGTATTTTCTAAATGAACTAGACATGGAATGCTTTCATCGACATCTCCTGGAATTGCATCCTACTTTGTGAGGAACTGTGCTAGGTCAGAAAATAGGCATTCAGCTCATGTGATTACAGGTCAGAGAATGGTCTGGTGACTGAAAACATTATCTTTAAGATGGGAGAATGGCCAAGTCTCATCACTTTCCAAAAGAGAGTCTTCTTTGGGGATTCATTTGTAATACTACCCCTAATTTAAAAAAAAAGGTGTATAAAGTGAGTTCTCACTAAAAAATGATACGAGTTCCTCACAGACAATTTGGATACAGAGCAATAAGTACAGTAGAATCCCAAAGTTGCCCATAATTCCACAATGTAGAAACTGCCATTGTTAAATTTTTGGTGTGTTTTCTTCTAATCTTTTGTAGGTATAGTCTTAGGGAGTTTAGATCACACAACAGATCTAAACTTGTATCCTTTTTTAAAAATTTGAGATTGTTGTAATCATACTTCATGTTATTCGAAGTCCTCTTAAGCATTATTTTTTAAAAAAGATTTTTATTTATTTATTTGACACAGAGAGAGAGAGCACAAGTAGGCAGAGAGGCAGGCAGAGGGAGAGGGGGAAGCAGGCTCCCTGCTGAGCAGAGAGCCCAATGTGGGGTTCAATCCCAGGACCCTGAGATCATGACCTGAGCCGAAGGCAGAGGCTTAACCCACTGAGCCACCCAGGTGCCCCAAGCATTATTTTTAATAGTGTTATAACACTTGATTAAATTCGCTTAAATATTCCTTGATGATGGGCTCTTAAATTTCCTGGTTTTCTATTCCCTTTATTAAAAAATCAACCATATTGAGGTATAATTTACAAATAATAAAAAGTCTAACAAGTGTATAGTTTGATGAGTTTTGAAAAATGCATACATTCATGGAATTACCACTATAGTCAAGATATGAGACATTTCTACCACCTCAAAAGATTTCCCTGTTCTTTTTCCCAGTCACCACCCCAAACTCAACCCATCTTACTCAAGCAATCAATGATTGGCTTTCTATCAGTCCAAATCATTCTTTCCTAGAATAGCATATATAGCATATATAGAATATATATATAGAATATATAGAATTATATAGTATGGACTCTTTTGTGGCTGACTTCTTTCACTAAGCAATTATGCTTGATTTTAAAATCATTAGATTTTAAGATTCATCCTAGTCCACTCCTTTCTGTAACTAAATAGTATTCCACTGTACAGATACATAACATTTGTTTATTCATTTACTCATTGATTGAATGTTAGGGAAGACAATGCTTTATTAGGAATAAAGCCATTATACATATTCATGTATAAGTCTCTATGTGGATATACATTTTCATTTTTCTTTGGCAAATGTCTAGGAAAATTGCTGGTCATATGATAAATATAGATTTGATTTTATAAGAAAGCCAAACTATTTTCAAAGTGGCTGTACCATTTATACTTTCATCACTAATATGTGAGAGCTCTAGCTGTTTCCGTATCCTCAAAAATACTTGGGCATTGTGGCATTATGGTGCTTTTAATGAGCATTTCCCAGCTGAATAATCTTGTTGAGCACCTTTTCATGTGCTAAATAGCTATTTGTATATTTTCTTGTGTGAAGCTATCTGTTCAGATATTGGACCCATTTTTAAATTGAGTCATTTGTCTTTTCGTTTTTGAGTTATAGGTTATCTTTGCATGTCCAGATAGAAGTTCTTTGTCTAAGTATTACACTTATTTTCTTCCAGACCATGCTTGCTTTTTTATTTTCTTAATGGTCACTTTCAAAGAGCAGAAGTTTTTAATTGTGATATTCAGTTTGTCATTTTTTTCCTTTTATGGCTCTTGGTTTTGGTGTCCTAAGAAATCCTTGGCTTCACCCCAAATTGATATAAACATTTACTACAAACACACACAGAAACCAAAAAGCCATAAAGAATAATAAATTGCATTACATGAATATGTAAAACTTTTGCTACTTGAAAGGCACTGTTGAGAAACTGAAAAGGCAGTCGTGGACTGAGAGAATATATTTGCAAAACATAAAATCTCTTAATTCAACCTAGTAGAGAAACAACTTAAGATTGCCTACCTTAAAGTTGCAAAGCCTTTCCCTTATGTTTTTATCTAATTTTTTTTAGTTTTAACTCTTACGTTATATCCATAATCCTTTTCCATTAATTTCTGTGTGGTGTGATTTATGGATTGAGCTTCACTCCCCACACCCATGTGGTATGGCTATTCATGATTTCAGCACCATTTGTTAAAAAGACTATCCTTCCTCAATTAATTACCTTGACGTCTTCATAAAAATTCAATCGGTGGTACAAGTGTTTGAGTCTGTTCCTGGACTTTATATTCTGTTCCATTGATCTGAAAATCTATCCTTATGTCAATATCATGCAGATTAAGTGTTAAAAGAAGTTTGATCTTCTTTTTCAAAATGAGTCTAGATCCTTTGCAGTTCCATATAAATTTTAGAATCAGCCTGTCAATTTTTACCAAAAAAGACTGTGATTTTGATTGGGACTGCACTGAATCTACAGATTGATTTTAAGATGCTAAAAGAATCCACATCTTACCAACATTCAGTCCTCTAATCCAAGAACACAGTACATTCCTCTATTTATTTAGGGCTATTTTGGTTTCTCTCATCAAATAGAAATAAAATTGATTTTTATGTATGGATTTTGTATCTTGTGACATTGCTGAATACACCTGTTAATTTTAGTAGTTGTTTCAATGGTAGAATACTTAAAGTTTTATATGTACTCCATGATGCTATTAGTGAATAAAAACAGTTCTTCTTTTCATTTATTTTTCTTGTTTTATTTTTGGCTTGGATCTTCAAGACAATTTTGAAAAGGAATAATGAAAGGAGACATTCTTGCCTTGATCCTGATTTTTAGGAGAAAAGCCTTCAGTTTGTCAACATTAAGTATGATGTTAATTGTGGGGTTTTCTCAGAGGCTATTTATCAACTTGAGGAAATCTCCTTCAGTTCTTAGTGTGTTGACAGTTTTTTTTTTCTTTAATAATAGTCACTGAATTTTTTTCAAATGTTTTTTCTGCAACTATTGAAAAAAATCACATGGTTTCTCTCTTCTGTTTTTTGAAATATAGTGAATCACACTGATTTTTAAATGTTAAACTCATTTTGCATTCCTAGGACAAATCCCACTTGGTCATGATATATCAACTTTTTATATACTGATAGATTCAATTTGCTAATATTTTCATAACGATTTTTTGTTTCTATGTTCATGTGAAATACTGGTCTGTACACTTCTTTTCTTGTAAACAGTTTTTGTGTTTAATATCGGGATAATGTTGGCCTCATAAAATGAGTTAGGAAGTATTCTCTCTTCTAAGTGTTTATAGGAAGGGTATTATTTTTTTCCTTAAATGCTCGAAATTAAGTTTTCTAACAAAGATAGAACCAAGACTTCTATTTTTTCTTGAGTCAGTTTTGGCAGTGTTGTGTCTTTTACAGAATTTGTCCATTTCTGCTAGTTTGAAAAAGTCACCAGCAGAAGTTGTTCATAATATATCCTTATTATTCTGTTAATATCTGCAGGATCTGTAGTGATGTTCCTTCTTTTATTTCTAATATATATAATTTGTGTCTTCTCTTTTTCCCCTGATCAGTCTTGATAAAAGTTTATCCAGGTTGGGGTTACACTGATTTTATCCACTGTTTTTCTGCTCTTTCATCAATCTCTATTCTTACGTTTATCATTTTTTCTTTCTGTTTGCTTTGGGTTTAGTTTGCTCTTCTTCTGGCTTCTTACAAGGGATGCTACTTTTTACAAAGGATAGCTGGTTTGAGTTTTTTTTTTTTTAATTAGTGCTCAAAGCCACAAACTTCTCTTGAAGCATTGCTTTAGCTAGAGCCCACAAGTTTTGGCATGTTGTACCCATTTCACTTAGTTTAAAATATATTCTAATTTCCTCTGTAATTTCTTTTTTAGCCTGTGAGTTATTTAGAAGTGTGTTGTTTAGTTTCCAAATGTTTGGGGATCTTTAACATTTTTTTTATTACTAATTTCTAATTAAATTTCATTTTGGTCAGAAAACATATCCTTTAATTTTAATACTTTAAAATTTATAAACTTCTCTTATGGTGCTGAATATGGTCTATCTTGGTGAATGTTAAAAGTACATTTGCCTATATATGTATTCCGCTGCTCTGGGCTAGGTGGGTGGTATGTTCTACAAATGTCAATTTAGTCAAGTAGATTTATTATGTTGTTCTAGTCTTTTCTACCCTCAAAGATTTTCTGTTTACTTGTTATGGAAAGAAGAGTGTTGAAGTACTCAGATATAAGGTTTGTCTATTTTTCCTCAGTTCTGTCAGTATTTTGAACTAACAGTAATGGGGTATATATACATTTAAAATTGTTATGTCTTTATGATGAATTGATCCTTTTAAAATTATGAAATGACTCATTCCTTCTAATTAAATGAAGTCTAATTTGTCACATATATATATAGCCACTCCAGATCTCTTATGATCAGTGTTTGCATTTTTTCTCTTTTCATCTTTTTACTTTTCACCTATATGTTCATATTTAATGTGTGTCTCTTGTAGATGGCATATTGCTTTTTTATCAAGTGCAACAAATTATTTATTTGTTTTTAGAGCATTTAATGGGTGTAATCATCAATACAGTTATTTGTTTTATATTTGTCCTATCTGTTATTTGTTCCCATTGTGTCTTCTTCTTTCAGGCGAAACACTTTTTAGGATTCTATTTTAACTGTACTATTTCCTTATTGCTATTTTTTATTTTGTTTTTAGTAGTTTCTCTGGAGTTTATAGTATGCACTTCAACTTACTGCAGACTATCACTGAATAATTTTATATCAATTTGGATCTAGTTTAAGAATCTTACAAACAACATAATAATGAAATGCTTCTATCCTGCCCCATAATTTATGCTACTGTTGTCATATAATTTATTTATGCACATTAGAAACTTCATAATATATTGCTATAATTTTTAATTTCAACCAATTTCTTTTCTTTTTTTTTTAAGATTATATTTATTCATTTGACACAGAGAGAGAGATCACAAGTAGGCAGAGAGGCAGGCAGAGAGAGAGGAGGAAGCAGGCTCCCTGCTGAGCAGAGAGCCTGATGCGGGGCTCAATCCCAGGACCCTGAGATCATGACCTGAGCTGAAGGCAGAGGCTTTAACCCACTGAAGCCACCCAGGCGCCCCTTTCAACCAATTTCTTTTTAAAGAAATTTTAAAATGAGGGAAAAACCTTTTATGTTTTCCCACATATTTACTATTTTTTTTGATATTCATTCCCCCCTAGAGATCCACACTTTGAACTAGTATCATTTTCCTTTTGTCTAAATTTCTGTTAATAATGTACTATTTCAGCCTTTGTTTGTCTGAAAATAGTCTTTAATTCATCTCCATTTTTGAAACAGTTTCTCTGGGTATAGAATTCTAGGTTGTAGGTTTCTTTCAGCAGTTTAAAGATGTTACTCCATTGTCTTTTGTCTTACGTAGTTTCTGATAACAAAACTTTCTTTTTATCTGTTCCTCTGTAAATCTCTTTTGTCTCTGGCTGCCTTTAAGATTTTCTCTTTAGCATTTATTTTCAGAAATTTGACTATGATGTACCCTGTTGAAATTTTCTTTGTGTTAATCCTGTTTGGGATATAGTCTCTCTTAAGGATCTGTGATTTTATTGTTTTCACCAAATTTGGGGAAATTCTGGCCAATATTTAGTTCATTCCCTGTGCCCTACCCCCTTTCCTTCCCCCTAGGACTCCAATTACATGTTAGATTGTTTGATATTGTTCTACAGGTCACTGAGACTCTGTTTTTTTAATTTTTTATTTTTTTTTCCTTCTCTAGTCTTTTTTTTCCCCCAAGTTTCATCTTGGATCATTTCTATTATTATACTTCTATATACTTATAGTTTAACAATCCTTTCTTCTGTAGCATTTAATCTGTTCTTGATGCCAACAGTGAATTTTTCATTTCAGATATTTAATTTTCCATCTCCAGAAGCTCCATCTGGCTATTTTTTTTTAAAGATTTTATTTATTCATTTGACACAGAGAGAGAGATCACAAGTAGGCAGAGAGGCAGGCAGAGAGAGAGGAGAGAGGAGGAAGCAGGCTCCCCGCTGAGCAGAGAGCCCGATGTGGGCCTCGATCCCAGGACCCTGGGATCATGACCTGAGCCGAAGGCAGCGGCTTTAACCCACTGAGCCACCCAGGCGCCCATCATCTAGCTATTTTTAAGTATGTATTCCCTCTCTTCTCACTAAACCCATGTTTTTCTTAAAATATTCGAGTGTAGTTATAATAATTTTTTTAATATCACTGAGTATTTATAATATCATCCCTATTATTCCCCAGACTGTTTTTACTGATTGATTTTTCTCTTGGTTATAGGTCATATTTTCCTGCTTCTTGACACTCCTACTAATCTTTTTATTGAATGCTGAATGTTAAGAATTTTATGTTGTTGAGTCTATTTTACTGTCTTTTTTGAAGAATATTGGGCTTTGCTATGGTAGAGGTTTGTTCCTTGTGTCCTTCTAAAGTTTGTACTTAAACTTTGTTAGCCTCAGTCTGGAATAGCCTTTACTCTCAGGATTAGCCACATTACTGAGACAGTCCTCTTGAATCTGTATCACTTCTCTGAGTGATGAACAAGGTCTCTCCATTGAGGCTGGCTGAAATGCAAATGTCTCCCAGACGTGAGTAAGCTCTGAGGAATGTTCAGTTCCCAGCTCCCAGGCAGGTCTTCATCTAAGTTTATGGAATTTCTTCTAGCACATCTACATCTTATTATTCAATACAAACCGAATGGGGTCCTTATGTAGATTTCTGGAGTTCTTTTTTCTTTGTAGAGCCCACCTTTCTAGAACTCTGCCCCCTAATGTTAGGTGCCTCAGACTCTCAAATTCTGACCTCTACTGCCTCAACTCAGCAAAACAGTTGTTCTCTGTTGGAGTGCCTCTTCCATGTTCCATGGTTAAGACTGTGCCTCCAGGAAGAGGCCCAGAGTGACTGCAGGGATCACCTCATTTGTTTCTTTTCTATCAGGGATCACCGACCTTCACTACCTGTTGTCCAATGTCTAAAACAATTATTTCATATATTTTATGTAGTTTCTTTTTTTTTTTAAGATAGAACATTTAATCTGATTTCTGTCATTTTATCATAGCTCAAAGTAGAAATCCTTTCTTATATTTCAAAAATGGATCTTGGAAAACGTTTGGCAGCTCCTCAAAAAGTTAAGCATAATCATATGACCCAGGAATTCTACTCCTAAGTATGTACTCAAAAGAACTGAAAGGAGGAACTCAAAGGAATATTTGTATATCCATGTTCACAGTAGCATGATTTGCAATACCCAAAATTTGGAAGGGTCAGTGTTCAACAAAAGATGAATGGATGAACAAAATGTAGTATATACATATAATGGAATATTATTCAACCTTAAAAGGTAATGAAATGCTGATACAGGCTATAACATGGATCAATCTTGAAGATACGAAGTTTTGTGAAATAAGCCAAACACTAAGGACAGATACTGTATGATTTGATTTATATGAGGTACCAAGAACAGGCAAATTTGGGCGCCTGGGTGGCTCAGTGGGTTAAAGCCTCTGCTTTCAGCTCAGGTCATGATCTCAGGGTCCTGGGATCGAGGCCCGCATCAGGCTCCCTGCTCAGTGGGGAGACTGCTTCCCCCCCACTCTCTGCCTGCCTCTCTGCCTCCTTGTGATCTCTCTCCCTCTGTGAAATAAATAAATAAAATCTTAAAAAAAAAAAAAGAACAGGCAAATTCTTTGAGACATAAAGTAGAATGGTGGTTGCCAGGGGCTGGGGGGAGGGATGGATGGCAAGTTACTATTTAATGGGTACAGAGTTTTAGTTGGGGAAGATTAAAAAGTTCTGGAGATGGATGGTGGTGACAGTTGCATAACATTGTGAACATACTTAATGTCGCTGAAATGTATACTTAAAAATGGTTAAAATAGCAAATTGTGTGTATATACATATATATGTTTAACACAATTAAAAAATTACCAAAAAAGAAAATTTACCATCTATAATAAAGAATTTCTGACAAATCTTTCAAACATTCCAATAAAAATCTGACTTCAAAATCTGTGTAACACAACACATAAATGCACCACATAATTATAAACTAGATCATTTTGGTATAACGTATATCATTGGCCCAGCTGGCAAAACTCAAATGAGATCTAAAGATTAGACAGTAGTAACTTACCATTGTGAATTTCCTGATTTTGATGATTGTACTGTGTATATGTAGGAGAATGCCATTGTTTATAGGAAATATACACAAAAGTCCAGATGATGGGGCGTCAGGTGGCAACCTACTCTCAATGGTTCAAAGAAAAGAAGATTGTTTGTAATGAACTTGAAATTTCCCTCTCAGTTTTTTGTGGCTTCAAAATTTTAAAATATAGATGAAAATATTTTAAAAATTGCATAATATTATCACATTGATCTGGTAAGAGAAGAATTACCTATGGTAAAATCACAGTAAACCATGTGTTAGCCATAGTAAAAAGTTTAAAATTAAAAAAATTAAAAACCTTTTAAAAAAAGAGAAATATAACTGGGATTGGATGCAGTGAAGAACAAAGTTCCTATTTCATACTGAAACTCCATGTATTGCTTTACAAGAGACTAAAAGGGGAAAAAGACAATACCAACGTGGAAGAGCAAGCACAAATGCAAACCTGCCAGCAAGTGTCTGATAAATGGCTGGAAATCAATTTATACTTACACAATGGTTTTTCCAATGTGCAAAAATGATTTCTCTACAAATTCCCGAACACTATGGACTTCCCCAGTAGCTATGACAAAATCCTCTGGCTCATCATTCTGCAACATCAGCCACATAGCCTAGAAAGAGAGAGAGGCAAATCCAAGTTAAAGTTGCATCCAGGTGTCACTTGAGAAATGTAATGGTATCAAAAACATGTAACTGGAGGGGCGTGGCATGGTGGGTTAAGCAACCAACTCCGGGTTTTGGCTCAGGTCATGATCTTGGGGTCTTGAGATAAAGCCCCACATTGGGCTCTGCTCTCAGCATGTAGTCTGCTTAAAATTCTCTCTCCCTCTCCCTCTGCCCCCCACCACACAAGCACTGTCTCTCTCTCTCTCAAATGAATAAATAAATCTGTAAAAAAATAATTAGATATGGAAATTGCTAAAAGGTAAACTGACGCACATTAAATTTTTTTTTTCTCCCAAGAGTTTACTGGAGTATACATCAATTGGAATAAGGCAGCACCAAATCAAAGGTGGTTAACAGTGCTATACCAACAGGAACTAGTAGCTGGGTTTCCATAGACACTGAAGCAAAGTAAAGAAGTTATGTGATTGACTATAGTTTACACAGTTGACCTTATTTGAAAAAGCGGAGGTAGCTGTTTGTGATTGGTTGTTCCTAAGGTTCCTTTTGTTGGATTTGAGTGCACTCACTCTGGCTTAGGTTTTGGTTCACCGACAGAGGATGTTAAGGAATTAAAAGTCACCTCAGTCTAACGGCCTCCTTGTTTGAATACTTTGACATGCATAGCTAGAAAATGACCATGAATTTAAAACAATATTCTCAAAACCACAGTAGTAGTGGTTCTCCAACTTTAACGTGCATCAGAATCATCGGGGGAACATCTCCGCATAGATGCTTGGGACAGAGAAGTTCCGATTCAGTAGGCTGGAAGACATGTTTTAGGCATCTCGATTCTCACACAGCAGGCCCTTGGGCTAGAATTTAGAGGAACAAGAAGCTCAAGAACAACTGTGGCAAAGAAAATTTCTATAATATAATTAAGAAAAGAAGAATTTAAAAAGAATTGCCCGATTTTCCTTTACATCATGGAGGGAAGGTAAGAAAAAATCATTTGAAGACAGATGATCTTCCTCAAAAGTAGAACCAAATTTCCTAAAAATAAAGTTAGAAATTTTCCAGTGTGTTGATGTCAAAAAGCAAAGTAAATCAAGAATCATTAAAGGGAAAACAATGCAATGAACAGTACTGTCACTTTTAAAAAAGTTATTTGAGTGGCAATAAGAATGCACCAGAGTTCAGGATTCATCAGGCAGCATTTCAAGGTCAAGTGCTCAGTGAGTGCTTCACACTGGTGCACTTTTTCAACAGGAACAAGAAGTCTAGTTGGGCAACAGTACAGTTGTGTGTCTCAGACACAAACGGTGGCAATGGTCACAGCCCTGCTCCACTTGGTTATAACAACTTTTATCAGCAACACACAGGCCTATTGCTTCTATAGTTCGGAACTGTACATTAATTTTAATGATTTTGTTATACAGATTGAAGATGCAGATTAAAAACCACAAAAGTATAGCTTGTATGTGACTGCAGCATGCCTCTTTAAGAAAAATCCAAGCCAACGACAACAATAACAACAACAATTGTTTTTTTTTCATCATTTTCACCCACTTTTCAAAATAAAATAGGTAAAGAAAATAGGCACTTCATTAGAACACAGTCCCTAGCATTATGTATATTACACTCTGGTTCTAACATTTAAAGAAAACTGTTCTGGTTGGCGTGTCCCTCATTGCTATTGAATCAGCTGAAAAATAAGTTGGTGAAGTCAATGGAACACTTTCTTTCTCAGAGGATGTAACCCAAAAAGTTTGATTCCTCTTTATTCATTTGAATTTGTGGCATCCTTGTAAAAATAAAAAAAAATAGATATTTATCTCTCACTTGAAGTTATTTCTTGTGAAAATTTTGTATTCTTGGGCTATTATAAGACTTTTCAATCCTATCTTTGTTTTACAGAGGATGAGACTTTTGGCCGTTTTATGTGGCTTGGAGGTGGGCACACTGGGTGGGACAATGGCAGTAGATTGGGTTCAGTGACACACTGAGAAGTAATTAATGAAAGTGTCTTGGCTAGGAAAGAGTTTTGCTGGCATTCATGAAAATATCTGCGAATGTCATTTTGCATTAAGAGATCACAGCTGGTGAACTGAGTCACAACACTTTAAAAATTCACACTAGTTAGGTCAGTATTAGTAATAAAACTTGATCCATTTTTAAAAGGCACAAAATCCAAGAGGTCCTCTTTATTGGGATAGTCCACGAAGCATAACTCTATGCTCCAAGATCTTCGTACCTCTCTGAACTCAGGGCCATTGCACACTATTAAACATGCTCTGGGCTGAGAGGAGGAGTGGGGTCTGAAATGCAGCCCAGCTCTGCCGCCAAGCCCTGTCTGTGCCCAGCACACTCTCTTGTGAAGGTCCTCACAGAGGTGTCTTTTGTTGCGGGCCCCGAGGCACATGTGCATTAGTAGAGGCCTGGTGGGGGCTAGCTCCTTGTGTCTCCATGTCTTGCACGTGCAGTTCCCATGGCCTAGAATGCCCTCTTCTCTCCTCTGTCTGGAAACTCTGACCACTCCTTCCAGATCCCACACAAGAGCCCCAGGTCTAGTCCTTGGAATGAATTCATATTATCTCACTGAGTTTCCGTGTGACCAATTGCACACAGTATTGTTCGCTTCACTGGGACTGAGCCTGCCCTTTGGCCACCCTTCCCCAACAAAGCTGACACTCCCATCTCCCCTGAGCGCATGCACACACACATACACGCACACACACACATGCACGCACACACAGACACACTTGTTTTGGCTTTCTTCAAAAATACTTTCAAAGTTTTTAGGAAAAACTAAATTATGCTTCTGGCTAGAATTTCTATTTGGACATTTTTTCTGAGGGGTTAGTGTATACACTTACATGTGTTTCACTCAAATTTCCATTCTAAAAATAACATTTAAAATAGGTCTTTCAGGACTGCTCAGATTATTTTATTTCTTTTGAAACACTATGTTGTGCTAGAATGGTTTTGAAAAAATTATATTTTTAGTCATGTGAAAGAAAGCAAGGGCTTGCTAAAAATAAAAGGAGAAAATATGATTACTGGTTAATGGTAGATTACTTTAAACACTGGGCACAAGTTCCCTGGTACTTGTTTTGTTCCCCAACAGGAATCTGGGGATCAGTAGGAGCCTCTCACTTTCATTAAAGTGAGTGCCAAGATGGGCGCCTGGGTGGCTCAGTGGGTTAATGCCTCTGCTTTCGGCTCAGGTCATGATCTCAGAGTCCTGGGATCGAGGCCCGCATCGGGCTCCCTGCTCGGCGGGGAGCCTGCTTCCCCCTCTCTCTCTCTCTGCCTGCCTCTCTGCCTCCTTGTGATCTCTCTCCTCTGTGAAATAAATAAATAAAATCTTTAAAAAAGTGAGTGCCAAGAATCTGCTCTTTTCATTTCCATCAGACTATCTGCGGCCTTTGACCTATCAATTTCTAGGCATTTCCTCTGGAGTTCATATTGTACCAGACTCCAGTCTGGGAATGGGAAGGGAAAGGATATACAATTCCAGATTTATTTGTTATTACTGAATAGTTTACTGGTTTTAACAGAGGGAAAGGGCTTTGTTTAAATTTCCACAGAGCATAATTAATGGTTATTGACTGGTAAATGAAGAACAGGTGACATTCTGGATTAGAAGATAAATGATCTTGTGTTCTGGTGTGATAATGGGTTAGTAATTTGCCACAAAGCCGAGGCCCAGTGCATCCCATCATAATGCTAGATCATGTCCAGGACACAAAGGCCCCTGTGTGAGAAGTACTCAGCCATTCACCTCCTTATACAGCTGCACACGTTGATTTGGTCCATTTATTCTCTGATGGATGGCACAACTGAGGCAAAAGCTCGCCACTTCTCACCTTCCTGTTCACATGCTGAACATATGACCCATGACACAGCCAGGCCACAATCTGTGATCAAATCACCACTCGGCTTTGGCTTCTGACTACAGAAACAATTTTGAGGTTACATGTTTTAGATGTCAGTCCTCTCTCTTTGTCTCTCAAGGAATGAAGGAGAAAAAAGAGTCTTCCCACATTCTTTCAGTGCCCTTTAAGGATATGACTGACTTATCCACTTCCTCTGATACTTATTTACTTTCAGCCGTGACCTGATCACCAGTGCAAACAAAAAAATCTCCTGCTTTTTAATCCATCCCACAGGGAGGAAAGACAATCAGTTAAGGAATGTACCAAGGCTTCAGATTCTTCAACATAAAAATGTCCCTTAATGGCAAATGAAAAGTGCAGTTTTCAAATCATGTCTCACATTCATTTTGCTTTTAAGGTACATGAAGTAGAGAAGAGGTCTGACACCATACCATTGACATCTGAAGGTAGTAGTAGTGTAGAGTGTAGATGGTTGTCTATTAGTTAAATTTGGACATGCGTTCTTTTGTAACTGTATAATTATAGATAGAAGCTATCTGTTCTGTAAATCTAATTTAGAGAAGTCAAAATAAAACTGTAGATAATTCGAGTGAAAACACTGCCCCCCACAATCTACTCTTTGGCCATTCAAGTCATAAACGCGGAAATAGGCAGTGAAGGATCATTCCTCTTTCCTTGATTTGGTAGCTCTGGAAGCTGTTCACAGCTGGACCAGTGAAGGAGAACACCCAAAGTACATCACCACAGTCGACTAACTACACCTGATTCCATGCATGCCTTTTGGGGTGTGATGTGTGTTTGTCTTAAAAATCTGGATTCTACAATTGCTTCTACCTTGCCATTAACCTCCAGTTCAGTATCCAAGCCACAAACACTTATTAACTGAGCTGTCATCCATGAATAACAAGATTTGTTAATCAAGGTTATGTTTAACTATGTCTATTTGACTGCTGCTTTTTCGGCCTTGTGCTTTGTGCTTTATGTGCTACTGTCATAAAAATCTTAAAACAGATTTTTCGTTGTTTTTATTAATTTATTATTTAAAGATTCTATATATATAAATTTATATATAATTAATAAATATATTAGGGGAGAAAGTCTATGAAATAATAAAATCATAGGAATTTGAACAAATGGATATTAAAATTCCCAATTAAAAAATGCCAACTGGGGCTCCATTCACATACATTTTGTCTTTAAACTTTGTTCAGTAGCTGTTTTCATGATAACAGCCTGATATTCACAGTTTGGGTCAGGACTTCAAGTAGTCTTGCGCTAGGCCAGGCCATATGCTTTGCGGTACCAGCACAGGGAGTTCTGAGGGTTAGCAGGGGAGACTCCCCCCTACTATGACATAGTTGGGAAACAGGTGCCACATGATTATATTAATAAAACAATACCAAGAAAACCAAACCATCTAGCATAAAACCAGAGGCTGGCCTTAAGGACTTCTCAATCTATTAGTTTTCTTCATGGACAAAGATACTGCGGTTTGTGGATTCGTTTGATAGAATCCTTTATTTTAAAGATATTGAGTTACTAAAGAGGAAAAGAATCAGATAATAAATTCATAAAAACAATGAAAACAACAGAACACAATTTAGAAAGTGACAGAGATCTTACTTCTTACTTTTGCTGTTTACATATTATTCTAGATTGATATAATATGCACCATAAGAAAAAGGTTGTGTCTTACTCTGTCTTGCCCTTTTTGCTTTCCTTCCAGCCACGTACACCAATCTATAAATTCCAAGGCTGAGGGTTAGTTTTTCTCATTCTTGGATGAGAACCGAAAACCTAAAAGCCCCTAATCTTGTGTTAATCATTCTGAAATCAATTTTTCTGGCATACCATATGCAGATTCAAGTTATGTATTTATTTCTTTTATGAATCTTTCAGTATATTTTACTCTTTTATTTGTTCCATTTCTGTTCCAGGTGCACCAATTATGTTCATGTTGTATCTTTTTTCTTCTGTCTTCTATGCCTATTATACCCCATCTAATCATTTTTACGCTTGGTCTTTTCCGTATTATTTTATGTGGTTTCTTCCTGCTGGTTCACCTGATTGTTTTTGGTAACATTTATTTTAAATTTTGTTGCTAAGGTGGCTTCAGTTTCTGAACTTTTTTTTTCTCTTCCATATTTTTCCTGATTACTTCCAGCTTAACTCTTTCATTTATTTTCTTTAAACCAGAGGTGAGCAAACTTTTTCTTAAAGGGCAAGGTAGTAAATATTTTAGGCTCCTGAGCCATATGGTACCTAATACAAGTACTCAACTCTGCTGTTGTGGCACAAGAACAGCCACAAACAGAACAGAAACAAATGGGCATGGCTTGTTCCAATAAAACATTATTTACAAACACACTCAACTGGCCCATGGACTGTAATTTGCTCACCTTTGCTTTTAGCAAACAGAACACAAACACGTTGCCTATAATTTTCTGAAATCTACAGACGACAATGAACTGAGCTCCAGCGATATGTTTCTCTTTGAATAATACTCCTTAGGATATGGGCTATTCATCTGCTTTGCTCCTTTTCTTGTCCTTGCAATCCTTTCTTCACTCCCACCTCTGGTACAGATCCTGGGGTAGTGGCTTTTCAATTATTAATACTATTCAAACAAGGTGGGATAATTGGCTGAAGAATCGTATGAGGAGGCACAGGAAAGCATACTGAAGGCGGCCGGCAGCTGCATTTCAAACTTCTCTCTAAACCTTCTCCTCGAACTCATGACATTCTCTGTCCCAGGACGTGGCTGCCCTCTTTTTTGAGTCCTTGGTTGGTTCACATGGCTCACAGAAAAGTCCATCAATCACCAGGCTGCTATGGTGCTGACTGGCAGTATTGCTTCTTCTCTGCCCCTCCCTAGATCACAGCCTGCATCGTCTCTCAGCTCCAAGGCTATGGCACCCACAATAAAACTGGTTCCTCTTTCAGCAGCATCTCCCTACCACCTGGCAGTATTAACGCAGGTATCTAAAGTCTCCCTTCCTTTTTTTTTTTTTTAAGATTTTATTTATTTATTTGACAGAGAGAGAGAGATCACAAGTAGGCAGATAGGCAGGTAGGCAGAAAGGGGGAAGCAGGCTCCCTGCTGAGCAGGGAGCCCGAAGCGGGGCTCGATCCCAGGACCCTGAGATCATGACCTGAGCCGAAGGCAGAGGCTTTAACCTGCTGAGCCACCCCTATGGTCTCCCTTCCTATGTAGTATCATTTTGTGGCCGTTGAGGACTGAAAATTAATTTGAGTAAAATCTACAGCTTGTATGTATGTTTAGCATAACATATTCTGAGTGCATAAGGAATTATTTTAAGTTAATTATATATATGTGTGTGTGTGTGTGTATATATATATAAGTATATATATATATATCTCCCAAAATTATGTGGCCATACAAATAATATACAAAAAGACTTTAATGAAAAATCCACATATAAGTAAATCTACTTATCTAGTGCTGCTTAATAAGCCATCCTAAAACTTAGTGGCTTAAGCCTTTTTCTTGCTCAGGATTCTGTGAACTAGAAATTTAGGAGGGATTGGGGCAGATGGCTCATCTCTGCTCCCTGTGGCCCAGGTGGTCTGACTGGCCTCCCTCACAGGTCTGGGTCCTTGGTGCTAAATGCACCTCAATTCTCCTTCACATGTCCCCCCAACTGCGTGGTCTCTCACCATCTAGTGCAAGCTTTTTTACAAAACAGAAGATGCAAGGCCTCATGAGGCCTTGGCCGAGAAGTGACCCAAAGTCACTTCCTCTACATACTGCTGGTTATAGGGTCAGCCCAAATTCCAACAAAGGGGAAACAGGTCTCCCCCTTTATCAGAAGAGTGGTGGAGTCACAGAGCAAATGGGCCTGCTGAATGGGAGGGATTATTGCAGCCATCTCTAGAAAAAAATCTATTGCAAAGGGATATCTTGTGATGACTATAAAATAAGCTGATTGTTTCAATATAATAATGAAATGACTATGTTTGCCTTTGATATAAGCATTACTGTGTCAGCCTGTAGCTTCTACGTAGAGAGCTCTATCTTTAACATCATGCAGTGTTAGGTTTACAAGGGGGCAACAGTAATTTGCAGACTAACCCCTGGATTATGGAAACTCACTTTCAGGTCACTGTAATTTAACAAATGCTCTAACTTGGCCCTAACACCATTACTGTCACAACATACTTCCCAGAAGTGGTTGTTTCCTGGAGCGTGCCCAGCCACCTACCTCAACCAGGTGTTTCCAATTACCTGTTCCCACTCGCATACCCAGGTAAGCCATTCTAGCATTAGTTCCTGGCTCAGCAGGAACAATATAAAAGCTGTGGGCATGCAGCAGGAAGTTACTTTATCCTCATGACCACCTGATTGTCCATCTCCCTGCTCGTGGTTCCTAGCCTAAACATGTTCTCGGGAAGCCAGCTCTGACTTTTCTGTGACCTTATCCCTCAAGCCCGTCCTGACCACCTGGTTCTGCCTCTCAGTCTGACTCTGACCTTTGGAATCCAACTTCTGGGCTAGTTCTGGGCTCCCTGAATAACAGGTCCTAGCGTTGCCATAGCTCTCTCAGTTCCAGGTTTAATAATCATTGTTACCAGTAAATAAAAACTATAGACACATCATATTATGTACATTATGGGAGACATAGATAGGACTTTACAAGCTTATCCTAAAACAATGGTGCCCAATAGAAATAAAATGCAAGCCACATATTGAATTTAAAAATTTCTTTCTTTCTTCTTTTTTTTACTTTATTTTTTCAGTGATCCAAGATTCATTGTTTATGCACCACAGCCAGTGCTCCATGCAATACGTGCCCTCCTTAATACCCACCACCAGGCTCAACCATCCCCTCCTCCCCTCTCCCATCCATAACCCTTTGTTTCTCAGAGTCCACAGTCTCTCATGGTTTGTCTCCCCCTCCAATTTACCCCAATTCACTTTTCCTTTCCTTCTCCTAAAGTCCTCCATTTTATTCCTTATGTTCCACAAGTAAGTGAAACCAAATAATTGACTTCCTCTGCTTGACTTATTTCACCCAGCATAATCTCCTCTAGACCCATCCATGTTGATACAAAAGTTGGGTATTCATCCTTTCTGATGGCTGTGTAATATTCTACTGTAAAAGCAGGAAAAAATATCCAGTGGAAAAAAGACAGTCTCTTCAATAAATGGTGCTGGGAAAATTGGACAGCTATGTATAGAAGAATGAAACTCGACCATTCTCTCACACCATACACAAAGATAAACTCAAAATAGATGAAAGACCTCAACAAATTAAAAAATTTCTTTTTTTTTTTTTAAAGATTTTATTTATTCATTTGACACAGAGAGAGAGATTACAAGTAGGCAGAGAGGCAGGCAGAGAGAGGAGAGAGGAGGAAGCAGGCTCCCTGCCGAGCAGAGAGCCCGATGTGGGCCTCGATCCCAGGACCCTGGGATCATGACCTGAGCCGAAGGCAGCGGCTTTAACCCACTGAGCCACCCAGGCGCCCAAATTAAAAAATTTCTATTAGTCGCATTAAAAAACTAATAAGGTGAAACTAATTTTCATGTTTTATTTAACCCAACATATACAGTACCGTATCATTTCAATATAAAACATTATCAAGACATTCTACATTATTTTTCTGTGTACTAAGTTTTTGAAGTTCAGTGTGTATTTTGCATTTATACTCCATCTCAGTTCAGACTGGGTACCTTACTCAGTAAGCACATGCAGCTAGTGAGCCCTGCATGGGGTGGCTTAGTGCTGAAGAGACAGTCATTCTCTTGTAGGGAAGGAGAGTCCACGTCCACATACTGTGGGATGTACTGCCCTAATTCTGTTTGCTCAACTCGTCAAAGATTCTCCTAGGGCTTCATGGAGGAGACCTCCTCATCTCTGCAGCAGAGCTGGAAGAATAATTCTCCTCTCCTCCCTCCTCTGTAATTGCCTCTACCTCCTGACTTTTCCTGTACTGATTTCATCAGTGATGGTAACTAGAGACAGAGAGCTTGAAAAGCAGTATAACTAGCTCCTAACTTATGATCACCTATATTTGAATGTTTGCCTTGTCCATGTACAAATGGGCAACAATACCACATCTCTAGGTATTTACTCCCCAATTAGCATATCTGGGGAGTAAATCCCTAGAGAACTGCTTACGGGTATGTTGAAAGGCAGTATTGAAGAGAAGAGGCAGGAACTCTCAAATTTTAGCGTGCATTAGAATCATCCATAAGATTGGGCGCCTGGGTGGCTCAGTGGGTTAAAGCCGCTGCCTTCGGCTCAGGTCATGATCCCAGGGTCCTGGGATCGAGGCCCACATCGGGCTCTTTGCTCAGCAGGGAGCCTGCTTCCTCCTCTCTCCTCTCTCTCTGCCTGCCTCTCTGCCTCCTTGTAATCTCTCTCTGTGTCAAATGAATAAATAAAATCTTTAAAAAAAAAAAAAAAAAGAATCATCCATAAGATTAAAACACAGATTGCTGGCTTCCTCCAGCCCAAGATTTTCTCATTCAATAGCCCTGGGGTGGGGTCTGAAGATTTGTGTTTCTAAGAAGGTCCACGGCTAAGCTGAGGTTGCTTGTCTGGGGACTACACTGAGAACCACTGCTTGTTGTGGCTGGAGCTCAAACTTGGAATCGGACCACCTGCATTTAAACCAGGTGGTCCAGGACTTACCTGGTAGTATCTGGCAAGTTCCTGAATCTTCTAGTTCCTCAGACAAATGAGAACAATAACAGTACTTACCTCATAGGGTTGTTTTTAGGATTAAATAGGTTAATATAGGTAAAGTGCCTAGAACAGTGCCTGGGATATAGTGAGTGTTTAAAGACTATTATTTATCATGATGATGATGATGACGACGATGATAATTATGCAGCCTGTGAGGGTTACTGGTGCCTGGGAGGATCTAGTTTCTCTCCATGATCAAATTCCTGCACCCATATATGGCATGGGGAGGGAAGACTGAAAGGGTGGAGTGAATTTAATCCTGATTCTGTTAGTCAGAGCCACAGAATTTTATAGCTGGAAGGGACCTCAGAGATGTTCTCATCTAGTTCAATTCATTTTAGAGGTGAAGCAACTGAAACCAGGGAGAGTATGTGACTTGCTTAAAGTCACATACCTAGTTAGTGCCAGAGCTGCGAGTAGACCCTCAATTCCCCTTTTAGTGTTCTTTTTAGTGCATTAGGCGAACGTGCATTTTCATGTAAAAATTCTGTTAGAAATGGTTGTTAGGAATAGCTGCATGGATTTCTGTGGGCTAACCTAGTATTGTTAGTCAGTCAATATTTCATGAAAAATTTGGGTGCCAGGTGCCAAGCACCCTGCTAGAGTCTGACAGTATATCAGGGAGGCATAAACAAGGTAGCTGCTGTGCCTGGCTTATGGACCACCAACACTTATATATGAAAAGTGTTTTGAAAGTTCAACATTTGATTTAAGAAAGAACTTCTGAAACATAAACTCCAGGTAGTAGCCAGAAGACATTAGGCATGGACGCTTTCTAAAACCTTTTCTCTAAGGAAGACTATCCTTACCCACAGCCCATGCTGAGGGAGTGAAACAGGCAGCCATATTTAAGCCCAGGGGACCGGTCTCTATACTTCCCCTCCTTCCCAACTCCCTTATCATGGATGGAGACCTGACATATACTGGGTCAGTCAGTCTCTAAAGAGCCTGTATAAGAGACCCAGAGACTGAATGGGTAGGATAGCACTGAACCCTGGGGCTGGATGACTGCCACAGAGTCAGTCAGCCCTGCTGAAGCCAAGGGGAGGCCAGCAGAAGCAGAGCCGAGCACTGAGACATATGTGGGTAGAGGAGTGGGAAAAGACAGACTACAAGGCTTGGGGGGCAGGGAGGGGAGCGATGCACAGACAAACAGGAGAGCAGATTTCACTTCCCAGTTCCTGTAAAGTATCCCGACACTCTTCATGATAAATCCCTTTTTACTTGAATTTCTCAGAGTTGGTTTCTGCTCCTCGTGCCAATAAACTCAGATGATGACAGCTGCAGATGGAACAAGACTTTCAGAACTTCGCTGAGTCTGAGTGCGTGGGACCAATCATGTATCAGGCTCTGTACTCAGCGCGAGAAGGCAGTCCCAAAGGTGATAAGGCACTATTAGAGATCTTAGAATCCACACATTAGACTGCCAAGTGCCCAGCAGCAACCAAAATAACATAAGGCCAATGAGATAAATGCTAGCAGGAAAGGTGGTATGGGAGCACAAAGGAGACAATTACTGCACAGGAGAGGAGTAGGAGAGATCCAGAGAGTTCTTAGTCTGTTTTTCAATCCCAGCGAGCACTGTTCACTGCTCATTCTTGAGCTCCTCTAAAGACATATGTACTATGCTAGGACATAGTAGGACATAGGCTAGGACATACGTACTATCTTTCTCACTGGGAATTACTGTCCCGTTTAACTTGTTCACTTAAACTCATTTCAAATGTGTTTCCCCACAATGTCCTCGTTCACAAAAATCAGGATTTCAAATTAAAAATCACTCTCCCACGCAATACTCTTAAAACTATACTTGAATAGATTTAGCCTTAATCATTATGCCTCTAATTTTTGGTTGCTAAATATAAAAATATCCCAACATAAACAGTGTTATTCTTCTGGGAGGTCAAATTGCCCTTATGGACTTGGTCTTATCCATGAGCATAACGTTTCTGTAATCATAATTATTTCCTAGATGCTGACTCTGTAATGTCCTTGATTGAAAGAGATGAAAAGGGAAGCATTATATTTAAGACAACATTTATTGTAGCAGCGATATTGGAGGAAAGAAATTCCACTATATATAAAAAGCAACAATTTAGGGACAATTTCCCCTCCAATAAGGGCCCCTCCACACTACTGAAAATTGAACAAAAAGCCCCTTTGTGTTCTCCAAATTAAAAAAAAAAATCAAGAGAGCTCCTAAAAGTTCAATTATTTTGAAAGCACATAGATGGTGACAGGCGATTTTTTGGGGAGTATTTATAAATCTAGATCAAATCTAGAAAAACAAGGCTTTAATACGTTGAATTAACATTTTCAAAATATTTAACTTATCAAGTATTTGGAAATTCCAAACTCTCCAAAAAATATTTTAAAAAATCTTTAGCAAAGCTTACCTCAAATTACCAGACTCTGGAGAATAAACATTTATTTTTGGTGACTAAAATTTCCAATAGTCTGACAAGTATCAGTGACTGCTCAAGATCCGTTATTAACAATAAAAAATTGTCTATTACTACACAACACCATAATTCATGTCATTTAGCAAACACTAAAGGTCAAGAGCTGAGGAGCAATCTTTTCTGTTAATATAACACAACATTTTTCACATTCATTTCATATGAATGAACAATGTCTTCATTGTTTTCCTGAACACTAATTTAGTGTTGTATTTTTTTGCTTGTGTCAATGAGTGTCAAAATATTGTTCCTTAAATACATGAAAGTATTTGCATAGAGCTTTATTACTGATCTTTAGATGTTAGCCAGGGGCAAAATAAAACAGAGAAGCTCCAGTTGAGAAATCTCACTAGCAATGAAAAGCAAGAGTCTTTAACATATTCTGCTTTTCTGCCAATTTTTTTTCCCAAGTACACAATGGTTTATTTACCCCACAACTGGTGAAATTAGAAGTAATGTTGAACACAATAAAACTATACTTCAACTACAAGACGCAAGGATTCCAGTTCCCCAAAAATGAAACAGAAAGTTTGTAAGGAAGAATACAAAAACCCTGAAGAGGAAGTTCTAAGATCCTGACATGAATTAAAATACAATACCATATAAACCAATTACAGAAAAGCCAAGAGACATAGTGTATTTCAACAGGGAACTGAGAAACAGATGGATAATTTTTATTAAGTTATGCCTTTCTGCATCATCTCATCATTAAATGTTCAATTACCTATAATGGTTTGCATTTATCCCAGTTACTAAGAAAAATAAAGCCACCCCATTTTCTGTCTCTTCAAGGTGAAGAGTCCCTAGCCAGGTATCCGATGCGGTTTTCGATTCAGTCTTTCCCCCTCTAACACTAATTATCTCGCCATCGTGGTACTGCCCTAGAAGACAAAATGCCCTTTCACAGAAGTGCAGGCTCCAGCTGATGGGTTACTCACTACGAAACTGAAGGGCTGTACCCTGGTTGCGGTCAGGGAAGAGCAGTCCCAGAACTCGGTGCCAGAACAGGCTAGTAAAGGCCACGCTCGCACCGCGAGAAACCAGACCAGCCTTTCAAGTCAAGTGTTGGCTTGTAGACATATAAGTTAATCAGCTATGAAATAACCACCACAATGTTCTTATTGATCACAAAGGGCTTATGACGCAACTCTTGGCCTGGAGAGGATCTGTGCTTCATTCTTTCAGTCTCCAACTTTCAGAGAAAGAGAGAGCATTTTGGGAGCGGTGTTTACAAAAGGCAGATGCTAACTTCACGATTCGAACCTTCCTAGGAAGATGTGCAATGTACCGGGTCTTCAAAGTGGAATGTACAACCCCCCCCTCCCACATTCACATTCCTATTACGCTTTTTCAAAGAACACGACAATGTTTCCATTTCATTGCACTTATGAAGAGTCAAACAGTATTTAGAAAACCTCAAACTGATAACATTTCAAAACTAAATTTTAAATGTGTTCCCAGCAGTCTTTTTTCTTCACTGTGAGACACTAGGTAATATTGGGAATTTTGTTTTAAAAGCAATGTTACTGATTTAAAGAACAGCTGTTGAGCATTAAGAACCTGGTAATTTTAAAGGACTAAGATGTGTGCAGGTAGAATATTCTAGAGTATACTTTGACTGCTCTTGAAAATGAGCAAATCTTCAGTTCCCATTTCTACTAAATTCCTTCTAAAATCATAGATGGAAAAACTGAAGTGGGTGAGGGTGATTTGTGCCGTCAGAGCTTTAGGACATATTCTAAGACGTTGCTAACTGTGGGCCATTGGGTCATCCACAGACGTGACAATAAAATCAGGAGTCCTTTCTCATTAGGCCAGCTCCATCATTCAGGGGGTGTCTTCTGGAATAAATCCTCTTGAACAAAATTAAAAAAAAAACTCAGTACAAAGTCTAGTGAGGAGAAGACTATGTAATAAGTGGGCTGAACAATCAGTGAATTAAGTCTTTAAGAGAGACATTCAGTAAAGCAATTCTCCAAGGGCATGGAGATAAATTCCCAGTGTCTCCCCACAAGTAAACCGGCTGCCAAGTGATAAATCCTCTAGTCCCAGTGCACTATCCTCACTATCTACTTAGGCCTCCAGAAGCATGTGTCCACAGACATTAAAGAGCTTGGTCAGTGAGAGAATGAACATGCTTGGCTGTAATGACAGTTACACAATTGTTCCTGCCTTTCTTTTTTCTTTCAAATAGATTGCCTATGTGTGACTGACTCCAGAACAAAGAGGGATGGAAAAAAAAAATCAAGCATTGTATTTCCAACAGTGAAATGGACTGCAGGTTTACCCTAGAGGGAACATCCCAGCCATCCTGCTGGCATGATGACCTACAAAGCAATGAGAACCAGTTTGTCAGTTTGCATGACTCACTGTTGTCTCCAACTCAATATCAAAGTGGTTTAAAACTTTGCTAGGACCACTGAGAAAAAAGGACAAGTATTAGATGTTTGCTAGTAATGGTGAACAGTGCCCCCCACCTGGGGTGCACAGATATCCTGCTCTCTTGGAGGAAATGGCACCACTTGCTGAAATTCCAATCTACTTTAGCTGAGACATCTGCTCTCCCCCAGCACCCCACCTGCCAGTTTGGAGGGTCTGTAGGAGAAGGGAACCAGGCATCACAGACCGGCCTGCTTCTCATCTGACTTAGCTCCTCACAGTGCTAATAGAGGCGGAGGTTAAGACTGAAGGAGTGAAGGAAAAAAAAAAAGTGTTGTTTTTTTTTTTTTGTTTGTTTTTAATGATCTTATTTGCGACAGTAGACAGTACTGCGATCTTGGGCACTTTTTCTCTGAGCACTTGTGTACTTTCATACAAGATAGGAGACAATTATTGAAAGCTGGGCCTGTAGTGTGAGACTGAATACAAAAACACACTCCAAATGAAGCTCTGTAAGAGCTGAGAGATTGCAGGAGCAAGGGATGAAGGACTTATGTTTATTCATCTTTGAAAATGAAGTGTTTTTACAGTAAAATAGGCAGTCATAAAGGACAGTCTTAATGTTATGTAGTGAAAAGAACTCAGACAGAAGTCCTAAGACTCTGGGCTTGTCACTTTAGGTAAGCCACTTATTTCACTCTCAATTTTTCTTACACAGGTTCCAGGGTTTTAGGTATCCCATTAGATAATCTATTGAAAGCACTTTGTGATCTACTCAATGTTATTGCCATTACAAACGATAATATTATTGGAGAAAATTACTGGGTTAATGCCTAAGAGATCAGTGTTCCATAACGATCACTGAGATATGATGTGATAATTCCATAGACTGTTATTATACTTAAAACACAGCATTTTTCAGTGCCCTGATTCTTTTTAAAAAATGTGTTTTAGAACAGAATCTGGGGTTTCAACATTTCCATTCTTAAGAATTTCTGATTCCTTGCCCAAAATAGGTCAGTTATATTCAAGTTTTGAAAGAGCAGAAAAATCCTGGTCACTTATATATTTGTCTTGTATGTGTGTTTCTATTTCAGGAAAGTGGATTTGTGTTACACAGGTAGATGTTTCAGAGGGGCTGTAAGTCTTTTTTATTTTTTTCTGAATAGTTAGCCTCATTAATTGTTGTTAGATAGCGTTCCTTTGTTTAATGTTCCTAAATAGTAAATAGTTGTTGATTGAAGTTTTTTCCAATATAATTCTCAATGAAGAATAAAACCAATTAGTAGAGCCTAAACTGAGGAGTGATCAGAAGATTTAAATAAATGAAATCTTTAAAGAAACAAAATAAGACCTTTTAAAAGAGATCAGTTAACTGGAGATTGTGCTTTCTGGAACTGGATTCTAACTTAAGCATAATAATAGGTCTAATGCCATCTGCTATTCAACATCATTTCCCTAATTATCTTGGTCTAAGTGTTTCCAAACTTTTTGTTTATTTTGGCATCCAGAGCTTCTACCTCCACTGGCTCTCTTCCTAGAGTGGGGGATGGTATCAACCTGAAGGTTAGGCGGGAACACAACCCATTAATAGGTATCGAGAAGGCTGTGGTCTGAAAAATTCCTCCAAACGGATAAGAGGGCACTAGAGCAGAGTGAATTAAAGGATGGATGAAGGCAGGGCCTCTTTGAAAAGCTTCCTGTGCCCATAGTTTCGATGAAAATCATCAGAAGAGCTTCCTAACATTTCTGACAAGGAATGTTCATGCCGTCGTCTTATTTTATAATGGAGACACTGAGACATGCTGGGGGAATGACCTGCAAATGGGTCACGCGGCGGCAGAATGAGGAACAGAAGGCAGATTTCCTGATCCCCGTGCCAGTTTTCCACCCAATCCACCCTGTCTAAATGAAACGGCAGAAGCTTAGTTTTGATAAGCAGTTCCATGAAAACACATCCTGTGCCAGATCCTCTCCAGTGCTCAAGACACTCCCCGATGGTGGGTTAAGGCTCGAAGCCCTTTAACTCTTTCCGCCTGACTTAGAAAATGGCAAGATGGTGAGGGGTGTGGGGGTAGGCATTTCCAAAGACCCAACACGGGACCCTCCTCCCTTCCCCACTTTTCAGCTTTAACGCCAAGGGATATTGTAGCCTTCAGCCTGGGTTCTTTGAACATCCCCAAGTTCCCTTATTAACAACTCTACTTCAGATTATCAGGACAAGTGTCCTCAGATTGGCCCCCAGACTGACTGACTGCACTTTCAGAAAACTAGAGGTAAAATGGGAGGGGGATTATTAGAACGATTCTTATCTTTACAAAGGGACTCTCTGCAGGGTCTGTTGTACACAGTACTCCCTCAGTGCCTCAGTATGTTTGAGTTGATGATAAATTATTATTGTGATTTTTTTTTACAGAGAAAGTAGGAAATTAGGAATCCTATGCTAATGTGTGTTGAACTACTGGAAACCGAACAGTGGCAAAGATCACAGAGCCTTGGAGAGTTGGCAGGTTCGTTTGGGTTTTAGAGATATGAAAATTGGGGTTCAACGAGGTACGGCAAATGGCTAGAGACAGGCCTAGTCTTGGAGACCACATCTTCCATCTTCCAGGACAACCCTCTTTTTAGGTCACCATGTAGGAGATAAAAGCATGTGAAAATCATATTGTGAGCCAGTGAGGAGACGACTATATTTCTATATCAGCATTTATCCAAAAATAAGGAATAACTTTCCAAAAATTAGGAATAACTTTCTAGTGAACAAAATATTTTACTTTGAAAATCATTTCTCTTTTTTGACAGGGCACTGGAAAAGGGGTATAAGACAGGGTCCCCAACTCTAGAGCCTTTAAGGCCCCCTAGCTGGGTTCATCCCTGGTGTTTTGGAGAGTATTACCTTCCTTCTAGAAGGGACAATAACTTCACTCCAGCAGACAGTTCCCATAAAGGGATGTAGAACCAGTCTTGCCAGATCTTCTGGTTACATAAAAGAAGTTGCAAATCTGAAATGCTAAAAACTGAGAGTTATGTTAAAAAAAAATAAAACGTTTCAGATTCTGTTAGCTTAAAAATTTAATACATTACCTGGACTAGACAAGGCATACCAATGAAGCCAGATCTGAGGTCTGCCTGTTTAATAATCTGGCCTAAAGGAGCACCCCAAGAAGGTTTTGTTTTTTGTTTTCTCTTTTCTGCCCTTCCCTTTCCTCTCCTTTCCCTTTCTTTCTTTCTTTCTTTCTTTTCTTTTGGAATCTGACTTGAGTGTAAAATTGAGCAAGGATCTCCAAACCTTCTTCTAACACCATTACTGCAGGGGAAACTGAACTTTATTACAAAATAAAACTATACCAGAAAATAAACTAAAAGATGTAGCTCCTTAGTTCGCTTATAATATAGATACCACATTTAAGAATACTCTTGTTTTCCTACTTTTTCTGAAGTTCTTCATATAGGAAATATAAATCACTAAGAGAATATAATTTTAAAACCGGAAACAAATTTTCCAACCCCCTTCACCCCAAATTTCATTAAGTGCACAAAAGAAAACATCCTTTGTAAAATAGTTAATATAATTACAAAATAATCAGTTGCAGAGGTCCTATATAACAAAAACAACAACAACCCTTAAATTAAACTACATTCATCAAAAATCAGGGAACTCAGTACTTAGGAAATAAAAATACCAGCTTATCTAAAGTAAATTTGGGGTTAAGAAAAAAAAAAAAGAGCCAAACAAAATTCAGCACTAGTTCCATCCCCTGCTCTGTCCACCTTTTTGAATATACTTCAGATAACAACAAATGACAAAGACAGAGTGTACTATTGCTAGACCTCCCTTGAATTCTTCTCAGAGCTGCCACCTCTCCAGGTCCCCAGACTGACCTCTGAGTCAAGCCAGATGGGACTGAGAGAGACATCAAGCAAGTGCTGAAAAGGTGACTTGAGTATCTGGCAGCTGAGTCTGGAGCTAGTTTCTCTGCAAATTCTCTGGGGGTTGCTGCTTTCCAATTTCTCAGGAATGTTTAATTCTCCTCATCCCTTCATCGAATCTCTCTCTGGAGAGGTCAGGGAAGCCTGTGACATCCCCGGAGGGCACTGCCTGACTAAATTAGCATGAGATAACTTTGGACTCTCTTCCAAACATGAAAATACAAGGGAGAGAATTTCATTAAAAGCAGAAGACTAGGTGATCCAAGTTAATCCCAGCTCTAAGCTGCTGTAGAAATGCTCAGTGTTTATGTTTGACTCTCCTCTCTCTGACAGAGTTCACCAAATATAATGCCAGAGATGCTAAGTGTCCAACTTGACCTCGGCTGACCAAATTTTAGTTTCATAATGAAGGTAAAATGTGGGTTTGCTGGTGTTAAAATGAATATTTAGCCTGTTTACAGGTTACTATAAGAAGCAGTAAAATCCCAAGGTCAAAAATAAACATTTCAGTACTTTGGTCTTTAAATATCTTTAAAATTAGGAAACAGGAAACTTTAATAGGTAACATGAGTCATTAACCTTATGTAGGTGTGTAAACATGGGAATATCTAATGTCAATTCAGTAAGGCATATAATGTCATGGGACATGCATTCTATTATATCTACAAATATTTGAGAGAGAACACATTGTAAATATTTAGAATGATAGTATAATTAATAAGATCTGTTCAAAAAGTGCAAGGATAACCATTTTATCATTTGTTTCTAAAAATTTTAAATTCTAAATTTAAATTCTAAAAAGAGGTATCAATGCAGCCTGCCTATGAAATAGGATCAACACACTACTAAAGAATTCAGACTTGGATACATATCTTGGAGCCCTTCTGCTTCAACCAAAGAAGTACTGTGTTTACCAATTCTTTGAAGAATAAATGTTTCTTGTTAGCTACTACACCATCATGTTATTGTTTCACTTTGATTTAAAAAATCTTTCGTGTCTTTTGAATAGTCATACTTTATTCATCTATTGACATTTTGCAGACTAAAAGTGATGCTGTATGCTTTTAAATATTTTGTGCACACACTTTTAGAGATTTTTAACTTTGGATTCCTTTTAATATTCCTTGACCATTGTGAGAGATAAAAGGTATAGAATAATATTGCCCTGGATGAGGAATAATGGCTTACTTTGCCCAATTATACTACTTTCTACTACAGACAGCAAAATACTCAGTGATAAAAAATATATTGTACTTTACAATTAGGTTATCTACTGCTGAAATGTGTTCCTAGAGAAGTCTTCTGTTTTGACTTAGTGATTTTGTGCAATAAGTCCCCAACTGTTTCGCTAAAGCCTCACAACAATGACTGACGCTAACTGAATACATAACATGTGATGGCCAATGCATTTTATATTTACAGAGATAAAGAGAAAATGGACTCCACCCTTAAGAAGCACCCATAGTAACAGAAGAAGGCATGTAATGTCTTATGAGGAAATAATGTTCTTGAGTGTCAAAAGTTGGGTTAGGAAACTTTCAAAGCTGACGGTAATTTTTTTTGTTACAAATGCTAAATAAAATCTTAAGATATTTTGTGGCTATCTGTTTAATTTTTTAAAGCAGTAATTATTAACATGACTCATTATTTGGGTCATGAGATCCTCTGAGAATTGAAAAATAGGATGGATTCTTTCTTTACTGAAAAACATGTATAGGTGTGAGCCTATCCATGAGCATATTTTGTCTAAGCTTTTGTTTTGTTTTGTTTTGTTTTGTTTGCTTGTTTGTTTTTTTGTCTAAGCTTTTAAGAGATTCACAGATTTTCCTTAAAGACCATCTCTGGACCCTAGGTTAGAAAACACTACGATTTCCACTGATTGTTCCCTCATTCATGCTTCTACCTAGCACATTTGCTGAAGGTCAGGTTTAAGGCATTGCACCGAAGGCTGTGTGGGACACAGAGAAATTTAGCATAAAGTCCTTGCAGTGGAGAATAGGACCATGAACCAGATATGGGATGAAACTGTAGACATTGGCAATACAACTGCTCGAAAGCATTCCTACGATGGCAGTTTCCTCATTTGTGATTTGGAGTCCTATGACAGTGACCCCCAGCACTGGGCATGAGACAATAGGAGTGCACTGTGCTTTCTTTGTGAATGGCAAACCACTGTGCAAATGTTAGTTGTTGGTTTTATAATGTCAAACTTGCCTTCCTGTTCTGAGAGCCAACCACTGAGTAGTAAAGCAAAAATTTATACCAGGAAAGTAGAAGTGAGGAGGAGGAGAATTCATCAGAAGCATCCATAATGGTCTTCTTAAGGAGGACAGAAGATCATTTAACCAAAAGCATCCAGTCAACCATTTTGAAAGGATTTTTAAAATGCTGGTTCTTTAAAAAATAAAGCTGCCAACATAATAAAGAAGCATTTGCTAGAGTGTGTCTAGCAGCAAAGGGCCCGGGCTTACTTTGTGCAGTCTTCATTTGGTTCACCAGGTATACAAATTAGATAAATTAAACCAAAATTAAACAAATATAGTAAGTGAAAAGTGCATAAGACATAGTCACTTTTGAAATTCACTGATTTCTCATACATTATATGCCAAAACACCCCTGTCTTCTCTGGCACTCAAACATTGTATTCTTTTGGAGCTAAGATACCTAAGCTTGGAAATATGATTAACCTGGAGCATGTCAGCTGCAAGACAGTTAAACAAATCATATTCAATTTCAACTGTATCCCACTGAGGATGGCTTTGATGGTGGCTTCTTTTGTCTCCCCTTCCTCTTAACTTAGGATGCAGAGAGAAACTGTGAGGAAAGCCTGGGTATTGGACAGGCCCTAGTTAGAACTCCAGCTCTGTTACTTAAGGTCAAGGAGGCTGGCCAAGTCACTGCAACTGTAAAATAAGGGTAACAATACCTCTTGTGCTGGCTTTAAAAAAGATAAATCAGAAAATGAGTGTAAGTGCTTATAACAATAGCCAGTACATAGTAGTAGATCAATAAAATGGCTGCTATCATTAATTAGCACAGTTATAATCCTACTGTTATATAGCACTATGTGTTTTGTAAAACACCCTCATAATATGTCTTTCATCCTCACAACAAAGGAATTAAATTAGGAGGCATTACTGTTTCTCTTTTACCCACGAGAAAACCATGGAAGAGAGCTATTAATTGATTTGCAAAGTCCCTCTCTGTGGTAGAAGCAGAAGTGGTACAATTGAAAACAGACAGTATTACAACATCTGATATGTCCAGCCAGGAGAACATCCTAGGTCACTAGCATCTATTGGTACAGTATATTTGAGCCCAACTTTATTACTATTATAAATATTCAACAGAAGGTAAAAGAGAGGAGCTATCTGGGAAGTGTGAACAAATAATATGGAGACAATCAGTCTCAAGAGAAACTTAAAAGTGTAGGAAAGAAAAGGAAGATCAGCAAAGAGGTTTTTGCCGGCATCCAAGAGCAACAGAAAGAACAGCCTTGCAAGCAGAAACCTGCACTTACTGAGGTTTACATTTTGATCGAGTAGAAGAATGATATTTATGAAAACAACACAGCTATGTGTCGAAGTACACACTGCCCTTTTGTAATCTCCAGAATCTCATGCTATTTTCAGTTACTGCTACAAGGGAAATAAAGCGAAGGAGACGATGAATTGAAGACCAAAATCAAAACCCAATGCGTGCTCTCTCTCTCTCTCTCTTTTAAATTCCTGAGGATGGGGCAAGGAAGGAATATTGTAAGGAAAAAGGGAGACATGTTTCTTATAATTAAGAAGCACCTGTACAGTTCATCTTTGAACAATGCAGGGGTTAGGGATGCTGACCAACCATGCAGGTGAAAATCTGCAAGTAACTTTTTTTTTTTTTGAAATTTTATTTTTATTCTTTGCCCAAGGGGTACAGGTTTGTGAATCATCAGGCTTACATCTTTCACAGCATTCACCAAAGCACAAACCCTCCCCAATGTCCATAACCCATCCACCCTATCCCTACCCTCCCACCCCCCAGTAACCCTCAGTTTGTTTTGTGAGATTAGGAGTCTCTTATGGTTTGTCTCCTTCCCCATCCCATCTTGTTTCATTATTTTTCCCTCCCTACCCCCCANCCAAAGCACAAACCCTCCCCAATGTCCATAACCCATCCACCCTATCCCTACCCTCCCACCCCCCAGTAACCCTCAGTTTGTTTTGTGAGATTAGGAGTCTCTTATGGTTTGTCTCCTTCCCCATCCCATCTTGTTTCATTATTTTTCCCTCCCTACTGCAAGTAACTTTTGACTCCCCAAAAACTTAACTATGAATAGCAGAAGCCTTACTGATAACATAAACAACATATATTCTCTATGTTATATATATTATACACTGTATTCTTATAATAAAGTAAGCTAAAGAGAATGTTAAGAAAAGCACAAGGAAAATACATTTATCATATTTTAAAATAATTCACATAATTTTAATGCAATAATAATCATATACATCATATATAATAATATACACATATACGTATGCACACACATATATAAGTATATGCACACATGTGTATACATATGTGTACACGTATATACACATGTATACACATATGTATGTATATACATATGTGTATACATATGTATACAATATATATTATATATAACATACTATATATGATATAAAATAAAATAAAATACATTTATTGCATTGTATTTATTGTATTGTATTGTATTGGAAAAAAGTCCGCATGTAAGTGGACGACACAGTTCAAATCTGTGTTGCTCAAGGTCAAGTGTACTTATTTGCACTAAGCCATTTCACGAAAGGGTTCTGGGTGTCCCAGGACCACAATAATTAGAGCTGTATGAATGAAAAAAGAGGGCTGCCACTTGCACAGGCGTGTGTGGCATCAGAGGAAAATCTGAGTGTCCATGATATGACCACTTCACAGCATGGGCAACTAGAAGAGAGCAGTTCACTTTGAATGAGGTCAGCTATCAGCTAAGAACTCACGGGAAGCAATTCCAACTGCTACTGGATGGACTGGCTCAGTTCTCAATTAGTAATGTCTAGCTAACAGAAGAGTTCTACATGGTCAATTCCTCTTGAAAGACTGTGGAGAGGAAACTATTGAAGGAGTCATATCTTATTCCAAGAATAAGTTAATCAAGACTTAAGTCTCCTTGGAAAGGATGGAGGAGATTTTAACATAAAAGGGTACAGCTTGTTTTTAAAAAAATATCAAATCCATTAACAGTTTATGAGTATCTTTGAATTCAAATATTTATTATTGGGGTCAAAAGTTCAAACCACTATACATGATACATTTTTGAAAAATAGATCAGATTGAATTTTTGAATAGTAGCTTAAACTCAAAGCACAGAAATGACTACAACTATTTAAAATCAACAATAGAATAACATATAAAAATTAAAGAAAGTTGTGAAAGAGGAAGGCCATGACCATTGTTTTTTCTTGCAAAATTCCCAAAGAGCACTGAATAAGCTGGCAAAAAGGCCTTATAAACAAATGAATTAAAAACATAAGAATTCTATTTCCCTCATCTCTCCTCTTAGCTACATTGTTAATATAAATATAGCTGCAGAATAAAGGACAGTATATTATCTGGTGTGGAGAGATATACTGTCTTCTTAATTCACTTGTGCCTCATCACTCCTGTGTCACAGGGTTTAGCCTCCCCCTCTTGTGGAAATAACATCCTTGTACAGCATCTATCATGTGGTCTTTCGGCATACATGGAGGATACACAGAGTAATGAGTTGATAGGAGATATGGAGTAGATCCCACAAGTAAGAGAGGCAAGCTCTCCGATAAATTATGAGGGTTATTCCTTCACAGCTGCAGATAGTTTTCATATTTTCTAAAACAAAACATGATGCAATCTCTCACTAGGCTATTAAAGTGGATTAGGGCCCATCAGCATCCCCAAATGATGACCGTGTGTAAATGTGCAGACACAGACAAACACAGGCATAAACACACACTCTGTCCTGTCTCACCAAAAAATCGAGGAAAGATGTTTCAAGCTATGGCTCACATTGAAAACATATGTGTGAAAGTTATAGTTCAGAAAAGCATGGTAACTCATGTCAGGGTAGAAATTATTCAGCCCAGACTAAAAAAGGAATAGCTTCCAAAGTTTTCTTTTGTGCTTATAAACAATTTTTCATATTTAATTATTGCAGTAATCCTTACCAGCCACTCTGATTGAATCACAGAAGTATATAATGTTAGAGTATCACAAGACCTCCGATGACCTTAGAATAAGAAGAGGGAACTGAGCTTCGGAGAGTTGAAGGTGGAGTTAGGACAGACTAAGGAGAAATTTATTCTGGACCCAGCAAATAGTTGCCCATTCCAGGGCCAAGGGCAGGGGAGGGTACTGGGGATTTCCCAGGTGAGGCCACTTGAGGGTCCCTTGTCTTTGGTTTCCTCCAAAAGAACACCTCTGTTAGAGAAAATCACTTACACCTAGTGTGATTATTAAAAATAAATAAATAAAATTCAGGGATCCTGGAGCGAGGAGAAATACCAAATCTTCGAGAGAAGAGCTGAATTCTGCTAGCAAGCTAATGCCCCAGCTGAAAAGTAAGGAGTTTGATAGGCAATTGCAGTAAGACCCAGTAAGACCCCATGGCTCATCTCTGTGTTTCCATTTTCTTCAGTCACAACAATGGGCTTGTGTCTATTTGTAGAGACTTTGGAGATATCTGAAGGGGAGAGACTACATAAATGCTAATTATGACAATCACTACCACTTCATAGTGTGGCTGCTAGCTCAGAAGGGACCTTGTGCATTAGAAAAAGCTATTTATCCTTTTATTCAGTGGACAAACTTTATTAATATGTTGATTGTTATAATGCGAAGCTCTACTGCAACTTGCTAGAAAATTATCTTAATGAGTATGCAGATCAAAGTTGTCTATAAGAGTGGCCCCCATACTACACATGATGGACTTGAACCCACTATACTTTGAAGCTTCCCTGATCCTATCTTTAACAGGGCCAAAACACATCCTGTCTTTGAAGCCTGCATACGGAGAGAAATTCACTGACCAGACTGATGCCCTGCTCCAGAAATCCAGGGATGGAAGGAGGCAGAACCTTGTCAAATATTCTCCCTATTGCCATGAAGCGAGATGAAGGTGACTGGTCCGTTTATTTTTCCCTCTAGAAATTTGTGTTGCTTACAACTCAAAATATTATTCTCCAGAATACAGAGAAATTATCCTATAATTTTAAAAAAAGTGAGTGATAGGTGGTTGTTTCTAAGTGTTGGGTGTTTTTTTCCTTAAATTTTCTAAAATGGATGTTTCTTCTTCTCTGTCTTTATAATGAAGAGTTTGTTTTTAAGAAATAAAAAAATGGGCCCCAGGAGGTATGTGGGGGTTTATGGCCAGTATTCTACTGAGCAATCTAGTGCATGTTTTGTCACCCCCACCTTTGCTAAATGTGGATAGGCATTTGCATTGCCACAATCCTGGAATCATGTGGGCAGCCAGAGAAATAAATCTGCTAGGTTCAGAGACTCAGTACCTCCATCAGTTTCTGCACTGAAAACCATGCATAATCTGGAATTGACAATGCAACATGATTAAGAAGATACTCTCTTTTCTTAACCAGTCATGGGAGGACAGTGAATAAATACCATTTCTCTATTTCCTATGAGTTTGGAGTCATGGGAGAGGTGTTGCCTTTTCTTTTGAACTGATTATGTTAAACTACATAGATTTCCATTTAAAATCTAAGGTATTTCTGTTGTTACAAAGCCTTATATCCCACACAACATTTGAGGAATCTTAGATCCTTAATACTCAGAGAATAATTTGTGGCTTAGCAGGAACTGTTATCACTTGAGAGTCAAATATATGGAATCTCAGTTTCTACCCCAAACTTACTGGATCGAAACCCACATTTACCAAATCCCCAAAGCATACTTTAGCTCTTTTCTATCTGGGCACTCAATATCCTAACCCAGAGAGCCTGTTAACACAGAGACTCATCACATATAAGGGTGAAGACTGACACTCTTTTCCATCAACATTGGCAAAGTCATGGGGGACATGGCCAGAGGCTCATCAACCAAGGAAGCAACAACATGGAACATCTGTAGGTGGCCATCGGACAAAGGGTCACAGGTGATAGGTGTCAGACAGTCACTTGTGTGAAAACAAATGGTGTAGACACAAATTCTAGTCACCTCTTACTCTGGATAATCAGGCATAATAGTAATAAAGCTCACGACTGCCTTCCATGTGCCAGGCACCATATAGGCGCTTCATGTACGCCCCAATCCTTGCAGCGCCTTCTAATTAGGGTGTGTTGCCCCTACTTGATGGCAGAAGAAATAGAGGTCAGATGTATTATTGTGCTCACCTCATACAGCTTCTAATTAGCTGGGGACTTTGTCTACTGCCTGCCAGCTTCGAAGGTGATGTTCTTTTTCACTACTCGACAGTGCTTCCTTAAAGTTTATGAGAAATGTGTGAAACTTAAAAAAATTTTTTTTGATGTGGCAAGTCAAATAAGAAAAAGAAGTCTGTCTGCATTTTTATATTATGATGTAGCTCAAACAATGTAGTTCAAATGTACTGCTGGAGGGTGAATCATCTTGTTTTGAGAAATTTAAAAATAGACATACACACACATACATACATGTACACACACACCCTTATGCACACATGTATGTTGTGCACACAAACATGCACACACACAAGCATATCTACCTATAAATAAACACATGCACACACATATGTCTGCTCCATCTGGGAGACCTGGCTCTGACAGTGCTGTTACACCACCAGTTTGCTAAAATCATAGTAACATTAATATTTCTAGGAAAAAGGGGAATGTTGAGCAAGTCTCTGCTCCTGAAATGCAATCATACGCAGTCCACAGCCATGTGTGGAGGATAGAACTGGAGTTTAATTAGATTTTTTTGGGGATAAAATTCACATTTGTAGAACACATTTTCTTTGGTGGGTGAGGAAGGGACAGCAAGAAGGTATAAAATACCTTCCTCATTTTAAAACACAAACTGTTCTCTTCAGACTACTCACCGTGAATAATGAACCAGGGAATTAAAAGCTTTAAACCTGTTAAAGAAGCAATATTAAGTTTGGTATAAATATAGCTGAAATAATCCAGGCAGTTTTATGACCTTACACCCCAAATAAAGGTGAAATGCTGAATTCTTTCCCTAGAAATAGTGGTAAACACAGCTAACAGATGGAAGAGCTGAATGGAAATTTCAATAAAGAAGGCCACAAAGAAGCATTTGTAAGCTCAGGGGTGCACGCTTTAAAAAAAGAAGCTGAAAAATGGAACTTTGTTTTATTTTGATAGAGTGCCAAAACAGTACTGCATTCCTTAAAGAGCTGAATAAAGGATCGAGTTAGACTGGCCTTCTCAACACCTCTTGAAAAGCCCCCTTGGGTCTCATTTTGCTGGGATGACTATTTATATGACAGGTAAGGGAATAATTTTGCTGGATTCAGTTACACTTGGGCCCCTGTGACCCCTAGGTCAAAAGAGCAAAGGCAAAAGTGACAATGTAGATAATTGCCTGTTTAGGATAATGGAATACTGATTGAAGTCAATGATTATAACACCTGAAAGATAAATGAGCTGATGTGAAAGGTTCAGTGGAGATAGCAGACAAGTGGAACAGCAGGCCCTGCACCCGGAGTGGCCAAGGAGCTGTGGAATTCAAGGGGAGGGGCAAGTTTCCTGACCTGGAACTCACTCCAGCCTGCAGTGTTCCAACATCTAAAATGGGTTAGTTTGTAAAACATGCCATAAAACAGAAATTTAGCCCAATGCCCCAAACTGCAGGATTAGAGCAACATTAGTTAACGTGGTCCTCCATTAATTTTCACTGTAACCTCTGAAGGCCTCGATTTGCCCCAAATCCATTATTTTTGTCTGTCACTGGAGGGAACTTTCCCTTCCTGCCAGCCAGGAAAAAACCTGCTGACGTTTGCAGTTCAGACCTCAAAGTGCATCGACAGCAGCGGCCTGACCAGCGTGGGCCAGGGCTGTACCAGCTCCTCCGTCAGAACTTGTCCCCTTGGATTTTCTCTTCTTTTCTTTTTTCTTTACTTTTCTTTTTCCTTTCCTTTTCTTTCTCTCCTTTCTCTCTTTCTTTCCCTTCCTTCCTTCCTTCCTTTCCTCTTCTTCTTTTTTTCTTTTTCTTTTTTTTTCTTTTAAGGCATTAGTATGCCTGAAAATTTTTTTCAGGGTTTTTCCAACCCCAAACCCCCAGTGCCCTCTTGGTTCAGGTTTCTTATTGCTGTGCCTGCTCCTTCCAAGGGCTTGTCCTGTCACCTTGCAGGAGCTAGCATGCCCTCCCAGGCTGCTTGCTGGATCAGGCCTGGCTAGGGGCTTAGGCAAAAAAAAACAACAAAAAAACAAAAACAAAACAACAACAACAAAAACCTCCACTCTGCTTACAAGTTAGGCCAGAGGTGGGTTGACACAATCCATATGCCTCCTCTGGGTGCGGGGTGGCTCTTCTCTGGCGGGTCTGTCTTGTGGTCAATACTGTAAGCTTTTCTGTCCCAGACCCAAGATGCCACTTGCTGGGAAGCTTCAAAGATAGGCCTCTCTCATTCCCCTCAGTGCTCCCCTCTGACCTCTAGGCCCAGGTCTGTCCCTTCTGACACAGCCCTGATGACAGTTCCTTAACCAATGCTTTTGAAGCTGGATGTATTCCCCTTGCTTCCAGATGAATTCACTGAGGCCCAAAGCCTTAGATCTGATGAGTTAACAGCCTGGAATTCTACCCAGGCTTTCTTCCTCCAAATCCTCTTCAAAATCGACCAAAGAACCATGAGTGACTTGAGAAGCTTCTAGAGATTATGACTGTGGAAGGAAACTTTTGACCCAGCCTCCCATTTTCCAGGGAGAGACCGTGTTTCTGACCCCTGTGGAGACATCCGTCTTCTTCTTGATGAGTACATGTCTGTGTAAATAGGAATGTCCTTTGACAGGAAATGTCCCGAAAATGCTCTTTTGTTGCTCTCCCTCACCGCCCTGAAGAACAGTACATAAGCAGCTGGAAAGCAGAATTCAATATTGTGTGCTAATCAGTCCCTCTAATCGATAGAGGTCAAAGAAAAATGCCACTGATCAATCCAATTCCTTCTTTCATTTGTTGAGGGTCACGGATGAATGGAACAAAGCGTCCGTCTCTACTTGCTCGGGACTCAGAGGGAGCCCACCCTGTAGCTGCAGGATCAGGTACACATTAGCGAACAACAGGCACAAGCAGGCAATTATGGAACTTGTGGGACACAATCACCTCTTCCTCAGTCCTGCCTCCATTGCTGAGTCCAGTTCTGAGTTTAGTCTTTTGAGGACACCTCCTGCCACAGAGCTTCCTCAGGCCACACACAACTACCCATGCTTTCCGAAGAGCTGGTGAGGGACTCCAAGTTAAAAAAGAGAAACATATTTAATACAGGCTGTCCTCCTGCAGCCTATTATTCATAGATATGAAAAAATACATTTTGGTAACTGCATTTGAGATATATATAGGCCTAAAAGTTTTATTTCTAAATAACTATTTCTCATCTTTTGGGCAAATCATTTACTTCTCTAAGCCCCATTTGCACGATGATGGAGATAATGTTACGTAGTAGCACAGAGGTTCTTACGAGGACTAAATAATAGCACTTAGCATGGTGGGAGACACATGGAATATATTCCATAAATGGAAACAATGACTATTCCTTGAATAGCTTGTACTGTGGCAAAGGTGGCCCTGAAGATTCCTGAGGGTTGTCCCCATTGATCCGTGAGAGGGGAGGGACAGAAAGGTCTACACACCTGTGTGTCTAAGCTCCCTGAGTAGTCCCTCCATGGCATGGGGAGCCTGTAGCCATCAGACATGTGCTACCTTCTTTTCCTCCCTGTTCTCCAGCCTGGAGCTAGATGTCCCGGTTAGGTGGGGGCCTCCCTATTGGCCTGCCTGGCAGGAGTTGGGGATGCCGGGCTGCCAGGCCCATGAAATCAGGAGCTTCTCTGCTCTGCCCATTTGCTCTTCTGGGAGGAGCAATACTGTCCAGCTCTCTGTCACTTCTCAAGCCACACGTCTCGCTCCTGTCACGACAGTAGCTAAAGTGCCTTTTGGGATATGACTTAGAGAAAGACCTTGCCGTCTCGTTTTCCATTATTATCCTTGAAGATGATTTTTCTTTTTAACCAGAGAGACTGAATTGTAACCAGAGATTTATAAGTGCAAAGTCCATGGAGAGCTGTGACCTGTTGTAGGCTTTATGATGCAGCATCATCTCACCACATCATTTTTTTCATGTATAAATTTAAAACCATCATGTCAAAGAACCCAACTCTAAATTTTATTTTATTTTATTTTTTTTAATTTTTTAAAAATTTATTTATATGACACAGAGAGAGAGAGATCACAAGTAGGCAGAGAGGCAGGCAGAGGGAGAGGGAGAAGGAGGCTCTCTGCCGAGCAGGGAGCCAATGTGGGACTTGATCCCATGACCCTGGGATCATGATCTGAGCTGAAGGCAGAAGCTTAACTGACTGAGCCGCCCAGGCACCCAGCAACTCTAAATTTTAAAAACTAGAGGTAGATTTTTCTTTTTCCATCATATCACAAGACACACACAATTTGAGTTTGAAGAATTACCTGTGGAAAGGAAATTTCTCTCTGCAACTGTTGAAGTTGGACAAAAACCCATCTGTCCTATATGATCATCAAGGTCATAGGCACTGACTTACGTGGGAAGTCCTTGATCCGTGAAGATGCAGAAATCACTGGAGGCCCATGACAAAAAGCTAGTTAGAGAAAGCTCTTTGCAAACTAAGCAATAGTGAGAAAATGGCCTTTAAGAGATCTGAAGCAGGACCTCCACAAAGGAATCCCCTGCCTTCCTGGCCCTCTAGGTGTTCCTGATGCTGACTTGAGTCCCCAGTGAGGGACAAAAGCTGTGAGGGAGCTCTATTCCTGCTGCTGTCTTATTGCTCGTTCTCTCCAGTGTGGGTTTCTGATACTGTGTTTCTCTGAGCTGTGGGGTGGGCTCCCAGCCCTTCGCTGCTCAAGCTGACTCTGGAGCCTTCTGACTGCTTCCTCGATGGCCTCATTCTGAATCAACCTCAGGTGGGCTTCAGCTCCCAAGTGTGGAGGTCAATCTCTTGGTTCCCTCTGCTGTCCTCTGCCACATTTATTCCCAGGCTGGGCCACCTCGTGTGAGGGACAGTGGCAGCTCTACCACGTGGACTTGAACCTTACTGCATTGTCAGTTTGGAGAATAATGTCCCACTGTGAATATCCTCTGGAATGAACCCTGCTGGTCATAACTTCCTTTCCTTTCAACTTGGTACCGAAAGATGAGTCACCAGGTTCCAATATTCTTAATGGTTGTGGAGACTTTTATAACTTTATAGTATTGTAGGAATAATAATTTAGAAGTAGCACAATCCTCTCAAACCAACACCGCCCCCCCCGCCCCGTGTTTTTGGCCAAAGTTGGTTTTCAGAGAATCCCAGCTGTCCTGAAATATTGATGAGGAGGGGTAGCATGGGCTAACTTCAAACACAAACCCCTGTCCCACCCTCACAGCCAAGTTCAACAGACTGCACAGCAACAGGCTGTTGTGTTTGGATCAAAAGGATCTGAGAGTCTGGAGGCAGGCTTGAAATACAACTGATTTTATTACGAGTAAAATTAATTCAATGGAATTCTATTGAAACTGCATGGGGGGAAAGAGAATTTGGCCTGGTTTAGTCCAGACTCACAGAATTTGGTCCAATTTTTTCATTTACTCCAGCTTAGCCCCAAAGAAATTCCTAGCAAAAGACCTAGTTACATGTACTTAAAAAGCAAGAGGGAAAAATAAAACATCCAAACCAACCCACCCAAATCTAGGTGTGTTCTGAGAGTCACTTTTTCTAGATACACATAACCAAACACTATAATCTTCAATTCAAGCTTTGTGAGCATTCATTTTTCTTAGTTACCTTGAGTAAGGACAATTAGATAACTTAAAAAAAATCTCACCAGAGGCCACAAAATTCTCCAAAACCTTAATCTTCTAATAATATCTTTCCAGTCCAAGCCTTAAGACAATTTTGTTAGGACCAATAAAAACCTGAATTTAGAAAAAAACAAACAAACAAAAACCTGAATTTACAGCAACTGGGACTGTCATCAAATGCACGGAAGGATCAATGCTCTATACTAAGGACTTTGGATAAAAATGCCTCATGGCTAAATATCTCATTCTTAGAACTTACTGATTTTAACTCAGTCTTGGCACAAAGAAATATTAGGAATTGCTAGGAAGACATGAGTAAGGTTTAAATGGTAATATACCCAAACGTCTACAATGTACCAGGCACCACCCACAGCCATTTTTTAACTTGGTTAATTCTCAGAACAACACTGAGAAGGAGGTACAACTATTTCCCTGTCAAGAACTGAGGATCAGAGAGGTTCAGAGAGTGGCTTGACTGGGGAAAAACTGGGAACTTGATCATTCAATTCAAAGCATGTTATTAGCTCAGACACTCCTGACATCCCTTCTGTTGGAAAGTCCTGCTGAGTTTGGATAGGGTGCTGGCACATGGGGTGTAGAGTCTTCCTGGACTCTGATATTTTAACTGCGTGCTTGTGTGTTCCTTACAAAATGATACACGTCCCAAGGGTGCTTTTGTCACCACCGTATCCCTGGGCTCTGACTTAATAAAAGTCAGACGAATCTTAAATATTGCTCAGAATCCACACATCCAAAGAATCCAAAGCAGGGGCATAGTTCTCTTAGTCTTTGGAATATAAAATCTGAATAAAGTTGTGAACTGAAATAATGAAATGCATATTGCATAAAGTTAACTTTTTTTTCTCCTTAAGAAAAACTGATGTTTTACACAGGTAATGATAATGCTGTTGGAATAAATACAGATTTGCTATCTTAAGAAGTGGCTATTGAATTACTATTGCATATACATAAAAGAAATGTAAAAACATCAGTACAAGCTCTCTGATAATGCAGCTCATTCATTCACATTAATGAATTTTATTTTTTTTAAATTTTATTTATTTATCTGACCCAGAAAGAGAGAGCACAAGCAGGCAGCAGGCAGATGGAGAGGCAGAGGCAGGCTCCCCGCTGAGTAATGAGTCTGACGCAGGACTTGATCCCAGGACCCTGGGATCGTGACCTGAGCCGAAGGCAGTTGCTTAACCAACTGAGCCTCCCAGGCTCCCCATTAATGAACTTTAAATATGCACATGACAAGGACTGGAGGCATTCTGGTACTTAGAGACAGAAAAGACGTTAACATGTTTTTTTTTTTTTTTAAGATTATTTATTTATTTGACAGAGAGAGAGAGAGAGAGAGAGAGAGAGAGAGATTACAAGTAGGTCAAGAGGCAGGCAGAGAGAAAGGAGGAAGCAGGCTCCATGCGGGCCTTGATCCCAGGACCCTGAGATCATGACCTGAGCCGAAGGCAGAGGCTTTAACCCACTGAACCACTCAGGCGCCCAGATGTTAACATGTTAAGGTTAGTGTGAGTGACTTATAAAGTCCTGCCCCTTATCCCTGGGTCTATGGCCAGCCCAGGATGTGTGATAATTGCATAGGTGGTCAGGCTAGATGGACTGGTCTTAAAAAAAATAAAAACATAAAAACTTTTCAACTCTAGTTGACACCAGTAAAATATTAGGAAGTTAAATCTTCTGTAATAAAAGTTACATTTTGTAAGTTACAGGTAGGCTATTTTTGATTGCCAATTAAAAAAAAAATTCTAAGTGTAATAGATTGTGACAAAGACCAGAAAAGTTCATTTGCAAGTTTTCACAAACCTTCTTCCCCTATTTCCTGCCTGAGGATGTTCAGTGTTTGTCAGATCCTAGGACTATTTGGTACTGGAAGGAATAGTGGCTAAAGAGGAAAATAAAGAGGCCAGAGACAGAAGGAAAGAGGAGAGTCAGATTACATGGAATTTTAGAGAAGAGAGTTTGGGGGCAGAGATAGGTAGAAACAGGGCACATTTGGGTGGGTGGGTGAAGAGAAACTTCCAACTCACTGCTTTGCAGAAAAGAATAAGACAACTTTTTAATGCTTCTACAAATTTGGATTTTTGCTTCTTTTGATGTGACTGACCATACAGCAGCCTAGTTTTTTTGTTTTGCATTGGATTTATCAGAGATGTGCCTTTGCAGATCTGAATAATCTATCACTGCAACATATCAATGCAAATTAAAATTGTGCAACTATATTTCAAACATTATAATTCAGGAAGCATGCAGAGAGAAAAAGAGTTTCCCAGAGTAGTTTCGATAGAAAAGTAATCTGTTACAGCATAAATTTTTCTCTAAAAAAGCATACAAGATGACTTAGCCTGATGAGACAAGGATTAAAATAAAAATGTGCTAGATAAAGCTGCAGTAATACCTCAAAGTCGTAAGAAGTTGACCCATTATTTTCTAGCAGAGACTTGTATTAGCCAAACAGGATTAGGAGTATAATTCATGAAGTTCTTTGGCTATAACAAATCCAGATGGCTTATAATTGAAAAACAAGATTAAAAACATGTTTTTATGTATATTCTTAATAAATCCTTGGAATGAAGCATAAAAAAAACAAAAACAGAGCTATATAGATGGTGGGTTAAGAAAAAAATCTGACAATTAGCAAGAAAAAGTAGTTTCATCAGCTGAAAGTCATAATGTTATATACAATTATAATAGGTTGTATTATTAGGCCTCTTTTCCCTAAAGATAGTAATTTAACCATGACTATGGCAACTGAATACCATGATGATATTTTGTAGAACTCTCTTATTTCTAAATAACGGAACAGAAAAACTAGATTCTCAAAGTCTTAAGAAGTTAAAACATGCTTAGTTTTAAGTTTTAAGAATGTGGATAACATCTCACTCTGGAGAAATTAATTTCTTTCTTTCTTTTTTTTAAGATTTATTTATTTACTTGAGAGAGAGAACACACAGAGGGAGAATGAGAGGGAGAAGCACACTCCCACTGAGCAGAATGCCCGATGCGGGTCTTGATCCCAGGACCTTAAGATCATGACCTGAGCGGAAGGCAGTCGCTTAACCAACTGAGCCACCCAGGCACCCCAAAAATCAATTTCTAAGAAAACCGCATAGCAGTATTATAGGGGATAGGACCTGCAATTGGTCTGGGAGACCAGGCAACACTATACTTTTGAATGTCACCATTGTGTTTGCTCAGGTAATATTTGCTGCTATAACAGACAAACCCTGGAATCTCAATGTCTCAATATAGCCTTGTCTACCAGAAACGCATAGTCATCCACAAAGGTACCTTAAAATTTTCTATCGCCCACGATAAAAAAAAAAGGATAGATAAAATGAATTTTAACATGTTCCTTAATCTAATATACCCAAAATATTGTAATTTCAACTTGTAATTCATATAAAAATAGGGATATCCCATTTTTTTTGTACTTTGGACATCTAGTATCTAGTTGACATGTACAACAATCTTAGTTCAGACTAGCCTTGTTTCAAGGGCTTAACAGGCACATGTGGCTACAAGCTATAGTACTGGATGGCAAAGTTTTAACACAAGAGAATACCCTCTCCATCCTTGCTGCCTTGATTCATGTGGGTATTTAATGATAGTCTTCTGTATATTGATTCAGGGACCAATGTCCTTCCTTGTGGATCTCTCCATCCCCTAAGGGCTCAGAGAGGTTCACTTCTAGTTGGTATCAGGAAAAGAGAGGAAGAAGGCCCAGGAGTGACATGTCATCCTGCTCTGAAATAGTCACTGGACCCACCTGGGTGCAAGGGGGCATTAGGAGATGCCATTTTGGCCTGACTGGCTGCTTTCCAGCAATAACTCAAGAGAGGGAACATGGATCTACGGAAAACTGGCAGAGTCTAAACCTCCATTTTTTTTTTCTCTCCAGCAGAGCAAATTGCATGCTCATTTTGAAGTTTCTTTATGTTCCTAACACCAAGACTGGCTGGCTTTATCAAAAAGGAGGTGATAAGCACACTCTGGCTCAGAGGTCACATGGTGCAGGGTCAGCAGTCTGGGTGTGGGAAAGGTGAGCATTTCCACTATTGGTGAGGATCCACGAGGCTATGATGTGATGACCATGGAGGTGTGCTGAGGTATGAATCTGAACTGTACTCTCTGAGGCTGGTCTGTCTAACTAGTCCTCTAGTGAATGCTATGGTCACTATGGCTGAGTAACAAGCTTTCCCAAAACTTAGTGTCCTAAAAAAATGATTTATTATGTTTATGAATTCTTCGGGTCAGCAGTTCGGACAGAGTTGTTGTCTGAGGCCTGGGTGGAAGACACCCAGGTTTCAATGATGGCTCACTCCTGTGTTTGGAAGTCAGTGCTGACTGTGGGCCATGAGCCCCAGGTCCTTTCTGTGCAGGCTCCTCCATGTGGACTGACTTGGACTTTCTCATAGGATGATGAATGGATCCCAAGAGCAAGCATCCCATACTAGCATGTCAGGTAGGACCTGTGTTTCTATTCTATTCACTGAGACAATCACAAAGGCCCACCCAATTTCCAGAGGAGAAAAAAGAGGCTCCACCTCTTGACAGGGAAATGGCGAGGTTCTGAAAGAACATGTGGGACTGCAAATATTGCTGTGGCCATTTCTAGAAATATAATTGGCCACACTGAGTGACCATGCTGAGTAGCTCTGTGAGTTTCAGAAGGGCTCTGGCCTCTGCTTACTGTTCAATACTGAGCTACTCCCATGAAGAGATGAAAACTTCCCTTGTGAGATATGTTCTTAGAAATAAAACTAAATGCTGGTACTAGTGAAAGAAATGAAGAGGTCCAAGCAGAGATGGTTCTCAGTCAGAAAGTTGAAATATTAGATAAAAGAGTGAGATGTTAAATACAACAGTGGTTAAGGAAAAAAAAATCCATCTAAAACATGTGCGCTACCATTTCAGAATGAAGTTATATGTTGTCTGAGAATTTGGAGACTGTGAAGGTCTTGAAAAGTCTGTCTAGTGATGTTCAAGGTCAAACTATTTATCCCATACAGAATGATGTTATTTCAATAACTCCATAGAAATGGTAAAACAATAAAGTAATAGTACAGTTAAAGCCAGTTCACCAGAATTCATTAAATCACAGCCATCAATGAGGTTGATAACTATAATTCGAAAAGATAGAAATGATGAATAGCATGCAGTCGGTATAGAACCTCAGCTGAGGGTGAGGAGTATAGAGAGAGGAGACCACTGGGGACAGGCACCAATGAGAACCCTTGTCCAGCAGGCTAAAGAGCAGGGTGCTGGGCTTTTGGAAGTAGAATGCAAAGACTCAAGACAGAGGCCTCATCACACAGCCTGGGCAAGCATAGCAGAGTCTAGAGGAAGACTGTGGGTTCAGGGGTAGGAGGGAGACCTTAACATCCCAGGCTCATGGTCCATGCACTGTGCTTCAGCAAACCGAGTCCTAGCCTTTGCCTGCTAGTGAGTGTACAAACTGCTTAGGTGTTGCTGGCAGTGCGACTGGGCAGTCCTGTGCCTACACACTGAGCACACCAAGGCTGAAAGGCACTCAGAGCAATACTACTCACTCTCATGGGAGATGGGTTTTTGTTGGGAGCGCAGGAGGTCTGGCATCTCCCAAATAAAACAGTTACATATTTAAATTATTACAATTAAGGAAATTTATCAATAATTTGAGGTATGTTTATCATTCTGAAAATTGAAATTATTTTGGAAAGAATGAAAAACCACTACTGATTATTAAAAAAAATAATAAATTGAGTCAATGGAGTGTCTTGTTATGATGTATCAGTTATAGATACATTAAGATGTCTTTTTTTTTTAGATTTTTTTTTTTTTATTTATTCATTTGACACAGAGAGAGAGATTACAAGTAGGCAGAGAGGCAGGCAGAGAGGAGAGAGGAGGAAGCAGGCTCCCTGCTGAGCAGAGAGCCCGACGTGGGCCTCGATCCCAGGACCCTGGGATCATGACCTGAGCCGAAGGCAGCGGCTTTAACCCACTGAGCCACCCAGGCGCCCGATACATTAAGATGTCTTAAATTATTTCATCTGGTCAAGGACCCACAGCAATGTGCCCCCACCCCCCAGCAAATAACAATCCTGCAGTTATTCATGACTCTCCAAATTCATTTGTGTCAAAACAAAACTAAAGTTTCCCACTTAATAAAAATGAAAGGCTAATAGACTTGAACATTTAATGCATGTTTTTTGGGTATGCCTTAATCTCCCCCTTGGCTAAGTTGCCATCATATAAATCAGGCCCTTAAGTTATCATTGTTATAGTAGCAATAAAAATAATAATAAAAATACTGTGAGGTCAGAAAATGTCAAGAACAGTCAAAAAATGAGAGCGACATAAAACAAAGTATAAAAGACTAGCTAGGATTGGAAAAATTCAGGTACTGTACCTCCAAGTGTATTCCAGCAGGAGGTAGCTGCCACTGCTGTTTTATTTAATGAGTCTCCACATAAATCCCAGCTGCTAACCATGTGATAAGTCCATCTCTGCAAACAAGAGACCCCATTCTCTATCGGTGTTCAGTCCTGGCTGCCACTAATGGGAATTTCACTTACAATAAGGGAAAAAAACAGATCTTGAAATGTTCCTATGGAATTGTGTGGTTTTTTTTTTTTTTTAACATTTAAACATTGTTTGACACCATTTTTTTTGCAACAAAATTAATATGTAAAGTCTCTAGATCCAAACACATGAAAAAAGCAAGATAGCAGGCTCTGCATATTTGAAATATTTTTAATGTTTAGAAGGTATAAGGACATTTTCCTGAATTACCGAAGAGAGTATTTAGACTGCGAAGTAAAAATAAAGCCTCATTAAATTTCATAAGCTTCTGATAATGAGTAGATAGAGAAAAGGGAGGCATTGGTTTGGAATTTTTTTTTTGTAGGACATGCATACTTTTGTCACCGCCTTGACACTAAGGTTTTGGGGGCTGACCCACCATTTTCAAAGTGGAGCGCCTGCAGGACTGACATGGAGGCACGCACCTGGTAACGGAGGCTCGGCTGGTGGGGACCAGCGTGGGAGAATGGAGAACACAGCCCTCAGGCAGACAGGCTGGGAGCCCAGCCCTGCCACGTGCTCACCATTCAGCCTTGGCAGGTGACCTACCCTCTTTGTCTCAGTCGCCCAGATGTCAAATTGGAATATTAATACCCAGAGGTTAGAGCAGGCAATGAGGAAAGGCTTGGCAAACCAGCCAGAAGCAGGCACGGAGAGGAAACCATGAGTCATGAGGCAGGGACCAAGAGACTACTACCAAGGCACGACAGTCAGGAGGGCGAGCCAGAGTTCAGACCAGGGGGTGAAGGAACAGAGGGGGAGAGAGGGAGACTTACAGGATCCAGGGAGAAATCGTATAGGTAAAGAATGCTTTTTCACAGTGTACTCCATTGGATGCCTCCATGTCCTCAAAATTAAAAAGGAGGGCTGTGGGCGGGGGGTACTAGAGCACACAAATGGATTTCTTTGGGGACTTTTGTGGTGGTTGCTAAGAGGCATGGATCAGTTACCTCACCGGCATGGAGTGACTGTTTGGGGTCTCTTGTTAGAGGGAAGAAAGGGGCCATCTGTGATACTTAACCAGCAGCAATGGAGAGGGAATGATAAGGGCTGCAGGTGATGACATCAAGACTTTAGGGAAGAGAATAAGAGCTTCTGTCAAAATTCTATGGACCTCTTAGGTCAAACTTCACTTTAGCTAGTTAAGAAATATCAAAGCTTCATTTGGCTCAAATGCTGCTGATGTAATTTAGCACTCTATATTTTAGGTCAAATAATTTTAACTCTTTCAAAAAAACATGTTTGATTTAATTAACTGTCTTGGATTTCTGGGTTTTCTTTCATTCTCCCTCAATCTGTTAGTGCAATATTGCAACACAATGCTGACACTAACCACCCAGAGTCAGGCTCCACAGATTGAAGGGCATAGCCCCAACGAGAATGCCCTCACTTCTGAAGACAGCCACAGTTTTGGGGCCCCCAAGCCACTGTACTTCTCACCAACTGGCTATAAATTCAAGGTATTTCCATGACTCCCTTTAGGTTCCATGCTTCATTAGAATGACTCAGAGAACTCAGGAAAGTGCTACTCCAATACACCTATGTAAAGGGTACAAATCAAAACCAGCCAAATGAAGGGATGCAGAGGACGGTACGGGAGGGTCCCAAACTTGAAGCTTTTGTGTTCTCAGGACATGAAACCCTCCCAGCACATCACCAACCAGGAAGCTCCACTGAGCCTTGAGTCCAGAATTTTTATTGGGTGTTCATTATGTACACACAAGTGATCGAATTACTGGCTGTGTGGTTGAACTTAATCTCTAGCCCCTTTCTTCCAGAGGCCAGGAGGCTGGGCTGACTTCACATGGCCCAAAGCTTCTACCCTCCAATCATGTGGTTGGCCTTGGTCAGGCCCTGTCCTCAAGCTATCTGGGGGCCCACCACCAGTAATCTTATTAGCATAAACTCAGGATGTTTCAATGGGCCCATCAGGAATAACAAAGATACTCCTATCTCTCCAGAAAGTCCAAGGATTTAGTCTTCCTTCCAGGAATGAGGGGGAAAAGGCCAGTCAAATTCTCACATATATAAGTTGGATAGAATTGAACAACACATCTTATTTTATCTTACTGTTGGCACCATAGCTAAATACTACACTAGTGTCCAAAAGAGTGGCATATAATCTCACTCCTGTTTTAATAATACTTTCATTCATTAGCTTCTATAAATAAAAATCCTTTGTAATCCACGCTGATATATTTTATTTTTTCCCTTCCTGTATCCATCAAGATACATTTTTTTGTTCTTAAATATATGGTGCTACATTTATTGCTATTGAAGTTCTTATTATTTTCATGAAATGCTTGTCCCATTTTCAAGGTCACCCTGAAAATCTCACACTTTCTGCTAACTATCTTATTAATCCTATTCACTTGTTGATCAATTCAGACATAAATAGGATCACTCCAGTATGACAGCTCGGGAATAAACTTGCAGGGTTTAGTGTTTATTAGTTAGACAAGCCCCTTTTGTGAAGAAGATAAATCAATAATTAATAATGAGACTTAGCAAGAGCTCACATTTTTTGAAATTGAATGTCTTCAATGTGTTAGGTGAGTTAGGCACAGTACTTTGTCAAAACTCATACAGAAAGCGATAGAGTTGGGTTTAAATTCAGTTGTTTGACTCAAGCATCTAACTGACGTGTATATTGTTTTAATGGACACAATTTGATAATTCCACAAGGCAAATTCCCAAACTTGTCAAAATAGCAAGGTTTTCAATAGTTGCAGTTATAACTGAAATTAAATGTTCACCTAAACCCTGAATATAAAAAGGAACATGTGGTTCTTAACAAATTTCAATTCACTCACAACAATTGTGATTCTTGGTGATTAAGTGTAAAGAAGTTCTCTTTGTTCATACCTGCTGGCTCCCTTTACCTCTTGTGTTATGTTGAATACCAGTTCCCCAAAGATGTCCATACCCAAGTTGCCTAACTTGTAAATACTTTACATGGCAAAAGTGATTTGAATATGTGATTAAGGATCTTGAGTATGGGAGATTATACTGGTTATCTGGGTGAGCCCAGTGTAATCACAAGGTCCTTAATAAGGCAGACAAGAGGATGAGAAAAGGCAGAGAAGGTGCTGTGAGCATGAATCAGAGGATGACGTGCTATGCTGTGAAGACGGAGAAAGGGGCCACAAGCCCAGGAATACAGGGAGCCTGCAGAAGCTCCAAGAGGCAAGGAACGGATTCTCTCTAGAGCTTCCAGAAAGCACACAGCTCTGCTGATACCTTTGGTTGTAGTCCATTAGACACATCCAGACTTTTGCCCTCCAGAATGGAAAGATAATAAATGTGTGTTTGTCTTAGTAGGCACAGGCTGCCCTGACACAACACCAAAGATTCAGTGGCTTAAACTATAGACGGTTATTTTCGCCCAGGTCTGGAAGCGAGAAGTCTGAGATCAGTGTGGCACGTTCAGTTCCTTGTGCAGTTCTCTTCCTGGCTTGTAGCTGGTAGCCTTCTCACTGTGACTCCACATGGTCGAGAGAGCACAAGAACCCTGGTGTCTCTTCCTCTTCTTAACGGGGCACTAACCCCATCACGAGGGGCCAACCCTCATGACTTTAAGTTTAATTATTTCCCAAAACCCCCATCTCCAAATGTCATTACAGTGGAGTTAGCTCCTTAGCACATGAATTTCTGGAGGACACATGTCAGTTCATAGTAGAGTTGTTCTAAGCTACTAAGTGTGGTAATGTGTAACAATAGCAATAAGACATTAATACATTCCTTTCCCTTCTTCTTTTTTGAGATAAATGAAATGAACATTTTACATTATTAATTACAATTCACTACAGTTAATGGTATATTTGAGAATTGCTTAAAAGCCCTTATCACAAGAGAAAAAATTGTGACTAGTATGGTGATGAATGCAAACCAGACATACTGTGATCATTTCACAATATATACAAGTACTGAATGACTGTACTACTGAAACTAATGTAATGGTATATATCCATTATATCTCAATTCCTGTTCTTAGAATAGCGTGTATATTTGGTATATTTATTAAAGATGGAAACAGAACATATTCTTTAATTTTAATACTGTGTAGAGCCAAACTGTATTTTTCAAATCAATTTTTAAATGAATCAAAATATTACATGTAAACAATATAAAAAAATGAATAGTGCTAAAAGACTTACATTAAAAGGCAAAATTCCCTTATTTCCTGCTCCTCCCAACTTGTCAGACCCTCAACAGCCCCTTTCAACACTCATTAATAGTTTGCCAATAATGTGTCTGTTCATGTATTTCCTGATTAATCCACTTAAGGCATTAACTTTTGACTTCCTATTATAGCTGTAGGAAATTTTTAATATATTCACACACTTTCCCACCCTACTTTCCATCTATAATTGTCAGTTTTTTTGTTAAGTCTATATCCACCTAGCCATTACTGATTTCTAAATAAATGTTACTCACTTCTGAATCAACCAGTGGATTATAATTTCAACTCCTTTCTTAAAAATCCCTTCTCTCTCCCTACCATACTTTTTTTTTTTTCACTTGGTTGGTTTACTTTGATCACTGAGTTTTTTCATACTCTTCAACTTTCTATAAAATGCATCTCAATTTAATTTTCCATGCCCTCAAACCCATCAGAGTACTTTTTAATTTTTTTCCTAGAGACATATTTCCTTGAGCCCTCCACCTTCAATTACTAATTGTTTGCTCTAGACCTACTGCTGTTGTCTTCCTTGGACTTCCTTTATTGTCATCTTGAGAATTCCATACTCTCCTCTTTGTGTTAGATCCCCTACATCCTGAATCCTATGCCCTTCTCTCTCTTGGTTTACTTCCTTATTTCACTGGAGTACATCCTCCAGTATTTTTCTCAAAAAAGTGCACAGAGGATAATTTCTTTAAAAATTCTGCATATTTGAAAATGTCTACGATATTTTGACCAGATTTAGAATTTCAGATTAAAAATCACTTCCAAAATTTAAAAGGCTTTGCTTCGTTGACTTCTCATTTCAATGTTGGAACATAAATTCAGCGCCATTTTTACTTTTGATTTTGCCCTTGATTATTTGTATGTAACCTGTTTGTACTGCTGGAAGCTTTATAGGATCTTCTCTTTGATCCCAATGTTGAATGTTCACAGTAATGGTCTTTGGTGTGCGGTCTTTCTTCATTCATTAAGCCAGACATTCCCATGACTTTTGCAATTTCAAGATTCATTATTCTTCAGTTCTGGGAAATTTTCTTCAAATAGTCATTTGATAATTTCTATTTTTCATCTTCTCTCAGCTTGAAATCCTTTTTTTTAAAAGATTTTATTTAAAATCTTATTCATTTGAGAGAGAGGGTACAAGGAGGGTAGGGGGAGGGGCAGAGGGAGAGAGAGAACCAGACTCCCTGCAAGGAGCTCAACAGGGGCTCAATCCAGGACCCCGAGATTGTGACCTACGCTGAAGGCAGATGCTTAACCCACCAAACCACCCAGGTACCCCTGTCAGCTTGAAATTCTTATTAGATGCTTTCACTTTCAATATATCCTGTAGTTCTCATATGTTTAACCTTCATGTGGGTATGTTCCAGGGCTTGGTTCTTGGTCCCTCTCTCTACACTCACTCTAAAAGTGATCTCTTCCAGTCTCAGCAAATGACTTCTTAAGATTTCCTTGGGGCACTATGGGGCATTTTCTTAGGCCATTATAAATTTCCAGATACCCCATCTTCTTTGGTACTCTCAGAATCCCTGATAAAATGACTATGAATTTGTGATGCACTTCTCTACTCTAGAACAAGTTTAGGAATGTATGGGGTTGTTGCAAGGGTACATGATATGGGTTGAAATGAGCATGCCTAAAAGCTCCAGCTGCTTTCAGAAGAGTTACAAGAAATTCCTATGAATTTTCTCCTACCCTTCAACTCTCTATAGAATATATCTCAATTTAATTGATAAATTCCTATGTTCCTTTAAAGTAGGTCTGAAATCGGGATGGGAAATCATAAATGACCTCTTTTCAGAAGTTCAAGAAATGAAAGCCTCATGTATGCCCTCAAGATATCCATTTACTTGATGAGTCTGTCCTTGTGTTGAGTAAAGGTAGTCAAATTCAAGAAACCTGGATGCTTTTAAACCACCCCAGGTAAAGGCTGAGGATACTTCACATGCAGAGGTGATAGATATAGTATTTTGTGAAGGCCGCTAATCTTCCTCTTTTAAAATGCCAAAGGAAGTTAAAAGCCCTTTGGGGGATAATTACTACCCTTTCCCTTCCTGCACTGCAATTTTATGGTCACCTGGAATTGTGGGTACTCATTTTGCTAGTATTCCTAAATGTACACAAATTCTCTGCCTCAAGGCTGAGAGCTTTTCCCAAATGTTCAAGACTTAACAGAAAGTTTGACAGTTCAGGGTCAAAAATGAAGAGATGTTTGTACTCAGTTTAAAGTACAGTGTTCCTGGGTCTTGCAGGACAAGGAATCCACCACGATGGCAGAAAGAGAAGTGATGGAAAGGGCTTTAAATGTTTATGTGGGAATGACTTAAGTTTTAAATAGACAAATGGAGAAAAATACTGATAAACAAAGAAAGGATGGGGAAAATGAACGATGTCCCGGGGGGGGCATGTCTTAATGAGAAAGAAAATGAAACAAAACAACAACAAAACCAACAAAGAATGGTGTTTGGATGTATATGAGAAGTTTATTCTAATCTTCTGAAGTGAATTTCCAAGCCACTTTTCCAAAGCCATAACCAATACCTAGTGAGTTCTTTCTTCTTTTATGATAAACCCATGGAGATTCCCATAGTTAAATAACTACATTCCAAATCCTATTTCTTTGTATCTACTCTACGCTATGGGTTTCTCAATCTAAGATATTCCTTAAGAACTAGTTCATTGAGAAAAAAATTTGGAAAACTGTAGCATCACTCAGGTAGTACAAACATGTGGGTAAACACAGATACATGTATATCAACAAAAATCACAGGGAAAGGAAATTGTGGCATTTATGGAGAGCTCGGTGTTTGGTGGTTGAAACCATGGAATCACCAGTTATGACAGTTTTATGCCTAAGGTCAGGGTTAGAGTTAAGCTACTGGAAATATACTAGCCTTGGGAGAGATTGTCCTCAGCTTGACTTCATGAAAAAGTAGAGTTAGTATTGTTGTCTCAGGATAAAGGAAAGATTGTATATCATTTTCAAAGCTTCTTATCAACTCTGAATATTAACAATAGTTCCCAAATAATTTTACAGACTGATTAAAAGCTATGTGTACTTAGTGAAAGGACTTTTATATGTGTGTTATATAGGACATACTTGTCATTCTTACCCTAGGGATATGAAGTCCATTTGGAACCTTTGAAAATAAGATAGAAATGTCCCATTCCAGAACAAATGTATTTAGATGTTAATAATATCCTAAATGTTATAAGTGAATGTATTTTTATATAAAGATTTCTATATTCTGTCAAAGACTCTGAAGTATCGCCTTTTTTTTTAAATTTAATTTTTATTCTTTGCCCAAGGGGTACAGGTCTGTGAATCATCAGGCTTACATCTTTCACAGCATTCACCAAAGCACAAACCCTCCCCAATGTCCATAACCCATCCACCCTATCCCTACCCTCCCACCCCCCAGTAACCCTCAGTTTGTTTTATGAGATTAGAAGTCTCTTATGGTTTGTCTCCTTCCCCATCCCATCTTGTTTCATTATTTTTCCCTCCCTACCCCCCACAACCCCCCACCCTGCCCCTCAAGTTCCTCATATCAGAGAGATCATATGATAATTGTCTTTCTCTGATTGACTTATTTCGCTCAGCATAATACCCTCCAGTTCCATCCATGTCGTTGCGAATGGCAAGATTTCGTTTCTTTTGATAGCTGCATAATATTCCATTGTATATATATACCACATCTTCTTTATCCATTCATCTGTTGATGGACATCTAGGTTCTTTCCATAGTTTGGCTATTGTGGACATTGCTGCTATAAACATTCGGGTGCACGTGCCCCTGAGGATCACTACCTTTGTGTCTTTAGGATAAATACCCAGTAGTGCGATTGCTGGGTCGTAGGGTAGCTCCATTTTCAACTTTTTGAGGAATCTCCATACTGTTTTCCAGAGTGGCTGCACCAGTTTGCATTCCCACCAACAGTGTAGGAGGGTTCCCCTTTCTCCGCAACCTCGCCAACATCTGTCATTTCCTGACTTGTTGATTTTAGCCATTCTGACTGGTGTAAGGTGGTATCTCGCTGTGGTTTTGATTTGTATTTCTCTGATGCCGAGTGATGTTGAGCACTTTCTCATGTGTCTGTTGGCCATTTGGATGTCTTCTTTGGAGAAATGTCTGTTCATGTCTTCTGCCCATTTCTTGACTGGGTTATTTGTTTTATGGGTGTTGAGTTTGAGAAGCTCTTTATAGATTTTGGATACTAGCCCTTTATCTGATATGTCATTTGCAAATATCTTCTCCCATTCTGTCAGTTGTCTTTTGGTTTTGTTGACTGTTTCCTTTGCTGTGCAAAAGCTTTTAATCTTGATGAAGTCCCATTAGTTCATTTTTCCCCTTGCTTCCCTTGCCTTTGGTGATGTTCCTAGCAAGAAGTTGCTGCAGTTGAGGTCGAAGAGGTTGCTGCCTGTGTTCTCCTCGAGGATTTTGATGGATTCCTTTCTCACATTGAGGTCTTTTATCCATTTTGAGTCTATTTTTGTGTGTGGTGTCAGGAAATGATCCAGTTTCATTTTTCTGCATGTGGCTGACCAGTTTTCCCAACACCATTTGTTGAAGAGACTGTCTTTTTCCCACTGGACATTCTTTCCTGCTTTGTCGAAGATTAGTTGACCATAGAGTTGAGGGTCCATTTTTGGGTTCTCTATTCTGTTCCACTGGTCTATGTGTCTGTTTTTGTGCCAGTACCATACTGTCTTGATGATGACAGCTTTGTAATAGAGCTTGAAATCTGGAATTGTGATGCTGCCAACTTTGCTTTTTTTTTTCAACATTCCTTTGGCTATTTGGGGTCTTTTCTGGTTCCATATAAATTTTAGGATTATTTGTTCCATTTCTTTGAAATAAATTGCTGGTGTTTTGATGGGGATTGCATTAAATGTGTAGATTGCTCTAGGTAGCATGCCTTTCTTTTTTTAAAGATTTATTCACTCACTTTAGAGAGAGAGAGTGTGTGCACATGGAGGGGCAGAGGAAGAGGGAGAAGGAGAGAAGCAGATTCCCCTGTGAGTGCGGAGCATGATGTGGGGCTTGATCTCATGACCCATGAAATCATGATCTGAGCAAAAATCAAGAGTTGAACGTCTAACCGACTGAGCTACCCAGATGCCCCTGACTTTTTTTTTTAAAGGAACTATCAGTTATACAAGGTATCAAGTTTACACAAATGCATACAATGTCAGTCTAACTGCTTAAATGACCATGTGGAATTGAATGACAGATTTTCCTTCCAAATATTCCAATCTCTTTTTCCATATGTACATCTTTTAAATCAGCTATTAGAAAGACAATCCGGGTAATATAGTTCTTCACAGAGAACAATTAAAAGTTGGAAGAAAACTTTCAGATTTAAAAATAATAATCAGGGGCACCTGGGTGGCTTAGTGGGTTAAAGCCTCTGCCTTTGGCTCAGGTCATGATCTCAGGGTCCTGGGATCAAGCCCCACATTGGGCTCCCTGCATAGCAAGGAGCCTGCTTCCTCCTCTCTCTCTGCCTGCCTCTCTGCCTACTTGTGATCTCTCTCTGTTTCAAATAAATAAAAAAATAATAATAAAAAAATAAAAATAAATAATCACACAGTGACAAATGGACAAATTAGTAGAAATTATGCCTGAATTCAAATAAAATTTGGAGGCGAGTTACTTCTAAACTTGAAGTCCACATGAAATAATCAATAGTAGAATGGGCTTTGCAATATAAAGAACATGTAAATAGATGTTCTTTTCTGAAAACAGTTCATTCATGTTAAAACAGCCATTCACATTTTATGACACTTAAGTTAAACAGCTTTGATTTAAAAATATGCAAGAAACATTTGCAACATGACCCTAAAAAAGCACTTGAGTGAGTTTTGATCATTTATCATAAATATGCATAATCTGCATTTTTAGTGACCCTCTTTCCAATAGCCAGTGGAGGAGCCATGGGGTGGCAAGAAGGTAGGGCCTGGCCAGTTCTCTTCTTTCTGTGCCACATCAGCAGGATGTCTATAGCCAAAGAGAAAGTGGTAACCAGAGCTGTGACCTCAGTATGAGTCTCCTCTGACTATATGCACAGGGATGTGTGTATACCTTTCCATTAATCTCCACAGGTCCCAAGAGGGCTCTCCAGCTGGGAACCATGGACAGGGCCCTGGGGAAACATCCCTGCAATGCTAGCTCCAGACGTCTGCCCACCTTCAAATTTTCTCTTTGAGGCTTACAGTGAACTGGGGTCCTTCTATCTTAACTTAGGAAGATATGTAGAAAAAATATATAAAATTTGTTGTTTTTCACTAACATAGTACTCCAAAAACTAAGATGAAAAAATAAAGCTGGTTCAAGTTTATAAACTATGCTCTTACCATGTGTATTTCAAATCACTTGGGGTGCTTTTAAAAAAAATACAAATTCTTAGGCTTCACTCCTGCAGATTGCAATTAGGTAGTTGGTGAGGGGCCTGGGAATTCTAATCTTATAAAGCTCCCCAAGTGCTCTTAACGATTAAGCCATGTTTGGAATCTCAAATTTGATGCTGTTCTGGAAATTTTTCTTGGGATATTAACTTCTTAAATCATAACACTCAAATTTTATGTAAATTTGGAATATTGTACTACTATATATATTTGCTCCCTTAGCAACACAAAAATTCAATGATTTATGTCCCCATTTCAATTGAAAATAACAAAATATTAATTTGCTGTATTTTCTATTGTTTAGTCACAAGAAACTCGAGGAAGCAGAGAGTAAGACTTTCCTCTCCACAGTATTTACTAAACAGCTCATTCCTCAAACTCCAGTGATTTTTACTCATTTCTATTCATTTTTACTCAATATGTTCACAGGGATTCTTTTCCCATTCACTAATAGAGAAAAGTTATTTTGCTTCTGATAAGACATGTTTATTCAAATGGTTCAAGAAAGTAAACAGAATTGTGTTATTATACCCACATCGCATGATCACCAGATGAAAATTTTGTTGTGCTGAGGATAATTTAAATTCTATTTTATTTATTTATTTTTTAAAGATTTTATTTATTTATTTTTCACAGAGAGAGAGCGAGCAGAAGCAGGCAGAGCAGCAGGCAGAGGCAGAGGGAGAAGCAAGTTCCCTGCCTAGCAAGGAGCCTATTTGGTACTCGATCCCAGAACCCTGGGATCATGACCTGAGCTGAAGGCAGCTGCTTAACCAACTGAGCCAGCCAGGCTTCCCTAATTTAAATTTTATAGCTGGCGTGCACCTGGTAAAAAGAATTCTCTCATTTTCCTCTTTAGGCAATAAATATATATAATAGACTTGTTTCTATCTTTTAAAGATTTTATTATTTATTTATTTATTTATGAGAGAAAGAGAGAGAGAGAGAGAGAGAGAGAGAGAGAGAGAGCATGTGAGCAGGGGAGGGACAGAGGGAGGGAGACAAAAAGTCTCAAGCAGACTCCCTGCTGAGCAGGGAGCCCAACGTGGGGCTCAATCTCACAACCCTGAGACCACGACCTGAACCGAAATCCAGAGTTGGATGCCAAACTGAGTCACCCAGGTGCCCCTAGCCTTTTTTCTATATATGCTCACTTTCTATGAGATGGAAAGTTCCTCCTCAAGAAGGATTTTGTGATGTTCTGATTTGTGTATCGCAAAACACAGTGGGAAATGCACGTCAATACCATCATCACTATCAATAACATAGTTATTAATATTTTAAAATATTTAGGTTCATGGACTTTACACTGTATTTAATCCTCTATCAGAGTCCTATGAAGAAATGATTTTATTATGTTCCTTTTACAAATGGAGAAACTTTTGAAGCACAAAGAACTTCCGAGTCCACCCAACATTTCACAGCTAGGCAGTGACAAAGCTAGTACTCGAACCCAGGAGGTCTGGCTCTGAACCGATGCCGTGGAATTAGGCTCCATGGGACATTGTATACATAGAATACAAGATAAGTTGTGCACTTGGAGTTCCCAGTGAGTGCTACCTCTGGGACATGTCTATAATTATCAGACCCCAGGCATTTGGGGGTCTACCAAGGACAGGCTTGGGAACATGTCAAAATATATGCTATTTGATGTCAGGCAAGGCAAGGGCACTGTCGTTTTCTGTTTCAACTTTATATCTCTGACTCATTTTGGGGTACTGATGCCAGGAATGTCACATAGTTATTTCCTGGTTTTATACACTCAAAAGTACTCCTGGAAAACGCCGTCCTGCAATTCTTTCACAAAGAAGTCAAAGGACACAAAGTTTTCACATTTTTCCAGTTTTAGTTTCGATCTCAATTTATGCCACTTCAGAAAAGCAGTCATTCCATTCCATAGTTCTAGAAATTTCATCAACTATGATAGCATACTGAAGGAGGCCAATCTTGCCAAATTCCGATTTAAGAGACAGAGCAATGAGATAAATACACATACACACACCTTGAGGGAAAAGTTTTAAGGATCTTAAAAGATACTGTTGAAAATGCAACGCCATACAAGCATGTTGCAATTTTCAAATAAGTGACTGTATTAGATCATTTTGAAAAACAAAATGAATTTTAAAGGATGTATTCAGTAAACCTTCCTGTATTCAGTTGTTCTCAGGTAAGAGCAGAACCTGTAGAACCACGGAGTCTTGAGCAAACCTTTGTGTGGGAGGCTCTGGAATAGCACCAGGCTTTCTGGAAGCTGGTATGTGAGTGAGGAACATGTGGTGGGTAGTAGTGAGAGTCTCTTTTTGATCAGAAGGGCTTTATAATTCTCCCTGCAGCCAGCAACCCACTGAATCTTCAAGAGAAAGCATTCCTCCTCTTGGCATATTACGTGTTTGGGAGTCCTCCAAGTGAATGTCCCTTAAATGTCAAACAGAACCAGGCACTATAAAGTTCTGTTTTGCCAGCGCCTTCCTTGCAACCAGATCCCACTTTTTGGTTTTGGCACCACATACCTTGGATAGTAAGAGACAGCTTTGTTGACACCTACACTGGGGGTGTGAACTGCAGGCTATGACACATCGATGGCAGCACAAACCTGCATTTTGCTTGCTTCAAAACATGCTCCTTACTTATGGGAAGTAGCCATATAAATTTAGTAAGGCAGGAAGCTGGACACAAATAACATAGAAACCCCCAATTTTACTTCTGTCTCATGTATGATGTTCTAGGCTCAGTCTTCATGAGCTAGTAAAGAGGCATTTCAATCACCACCACTTATTTTTAAATACAAACTTTCTAAACCTTTACTCCTAACAATCCCCAGGATATCATTTAGCTCAAAGATGAGTGAGGGAAGGGCCTCAGAGCCGGGGAGCTGGAGCTAAGGAGGAGAACGAATGAGCCCATGGAAACGAGGGAGGGTGGGCTCCTTATAGTCTGTCCAGGTCCAGAGCTTCCCACTGGCAGAAGAGTCAGCCATCCCCCCCTTCTTGCCCTTGAATTCACATAATAAAAAACAGGTTCTCTTTCAAATGTAAAACTGCTCAGGATTTAATTTCCAATGATACAAGTGAGTGACCTTGATGTGTTGGATCAGAGGGCATATACTGATAAGGCCACAGCTTTAGCAAGGTGGTGTCTTTTAACAAAGCATGAGGTGTCGCACAGTCCAGTTCCACTTAATCTAAGTATCTTTGGTCTTGTTTTCATTTTCAACTCATGATCACTCTGATGGGTATTCAGGAAAACTATGATCAAGATAACTTTCATTTTAAGTTTGAAGGTCTTCATTATTGTCAAAGGAGGCTGAGGAGAGCAAGAAAACATAGCTCCGGTTCTCTTTCCATACTTGCTCACATTTAGAATAATGAGATGTCACATGACCCTAACATGGGAAGGAAAAGGATCACGAAGGAGGAAAGTCAAGAGAAATTGGCTAAGGTCCTGGGGAGTGAGGGAGAATTAAAATCAGAGAGAGACTCTGGAGAAGACAATTCGTGGATACAAGCATATGCTCTTCATTACAACTGACTTCAGATTTACATCCTACCAAACAAGCCCCATGGACTTCATTCCTAGATACAATAGTTGGGGGACTCCCTCTTCGAATAGAGAAGAAAATCCACCCACTACTTCAAATACCTCCCACACATTGATAGCATTTAGAGATTTATTCAAATTAACAAACTCTGCCAGGGTTAAGCTAATAGATCATTCACATCTGAGTGTCGATTTTTCTTCAATAATTAAAATCACAGTGAGGTAAGACAGTCTCAGTGCTTTAGAGCTTTACTGTGCATAAAGAGCTGGAGGTCAGGGGAATGTGGTAGAAATGGTCACATATTCACCTGCTCGGAGGTGGCCTTCACCTCTCTCTCCCGGCTGTGTGGCCCTCTCTCCCTTACATCTTAACGAGGGCTGCTTGATGACACCCATATGGTGGCTGACTTCTGGAAACCATTTCTTCTGAACAACACAGTCTCCTAACTAGGTTTTCAAAGTAAATAAAGTCTAGTTTAAGTAATGTGATATATGGAAATAAAGAAACTTCTGATTATGAGAACTCTGGGAGTGAATTCTAGCAGCTCCCCATACCAGTTGTACTGATAATGGTAAAGTTTTGGTTTACTCGTTTGTAAAAAAGCAGATAATCTGTCCAGTCTGTCTCAGAGGGGCTACTGTGAGGCCAAATGGCTATGGCATCTGTAAAGGGTTAGCACAGCATGCTAATGGCTCCTACTAAAGTTCATTTCTTTCTAGTACTGCACAATAATCACTGACTCCTGGGGACCTGGGTAAAGCAGACACAGCCTAGTCACAGAGCTGCCCCAGATGGATGTTACTTTGCATCTATAAGCAGAGACTTGGGCTTGAGTCTCCAAGAAAAGAGTCACACCAGAAGATGTTGAAGTCTGGCAGCAAACTTCTGGGGAGAACTCTGCAGGAGCGAGTCCTGGAGATAGGTAATTCCTGAAAGGGTATGTCCTGGTTTAGGGCTTGTGGATATGACAGATCTGGGCAGCAGGCAGCCATCAACTGATTCCTGATCCTGAAAAGGTATACTCCAATGACACAGTCTACTTCCAAGCACTCTTGAGAACACAGTCCCACGAGAACCAAGAGTCAGTACAGCCTGTCCTAAGTTCTCTGTAAAAATTTCCCCAGTCTTCAAGACCCAGGTTAAAATTACCTTTCAGAAGGAAGAAATACGCTTTCTGTGAAGAAGCTAAGCATGGTGGCCTTTATGGAAGGCACAAGTCTCCCATTTCTGGTTTGTTCTTTTGAGTTTTAAAAATGCAAGCCATGCTATTTATACAAAAGAGAATGTTCCCTTATTGGGAAAATACTAAGTACGTAGATTATGGTTGTTGTTGTTGAAGTTGCCAATCCCAGTAGCTATTGAGTAGATAAGTAATTAGTAACAGTTTTGTTGGACCATGAATATCAGAGATTCATACCCTTTGAATACAACCTTAATACAGCAGTAAAGGTTTATAGCTATATAAAGCTGTCCAGCTGGAGTGGAAGCAACCCACAACATTTTCCATGCAAAATCCACTCACATGATCCATTCCCCACCTCATCTTGCTCCTGCTGGAGACGCAGGGCAGATGAAGCAGATGTTTGCACAGGAATTTTCCCAGGGCTTAATTCAAGAAGCTAAAACGGTGAACACACCTGAGCAAATGAGGCCTGGATCTGGCGGGCAGCCCCACATTTCTCTAAGACTATGGTTTACAAACACAGAGAACCACAGAGTAGAAAAAAACAAAGGTATTTTCAATGTGTAAGTTTGGAAATCTAGCCACTTGCTGCAGTAATCTTATTGTTTAATCTTATCAGCTTTCCAGAGGGGACAGTAGAGGGCTATAGTATTTTTAGCTTGTTGAATTCTTCAGTGTGTTTAAATATATTTCAGAGAAAACACCTCATCTAATGCTATACCTCCTCCTCATATATAAATGACACTGGATGCTCTAATGCTGAAATAGGCAGTAAGTGACCTTAAGCCCTGCAGGTAATAAACTTCAGATATGGACATTTACCCAGTTGTGTTAAACCAAAGCCCATATTTACTTAAATAGAAAAACTGAGATGTGAGGAAAGTGAAAAAAAATCACAATTTCACTTGATTATTCCAATGCAAAATAAAATCTACTTCCCAAAATGTAACAAAAGTACAAGTTTTCATTTGAGAATCTGAATGGTACACATGTTAATGTCACCTCAATGCATGTGTAAGTATCAGAGACACCAGTTAGCTCAGGTCCTTGTATACAGTCGGTACTCAAGAAATGTTGCTTAACTTGAACTGAAGGACAAGACAGAATTCTGTGCTATTAAAAAGAAAAAGGAAAGTTTCTACAAAGCCAGCATTTTCTATAATAGGCATATCTCAAACTAATAGGCAGGAAGTATATTTAAAAAAATGTTTTTGCTTTAGGTCTAAAAGATTTTCCTTTCCAACTCCAAAACAGCTGAAATCATGTATCCTCAGCCCAACGTAATTTCACGCCTAATTTATGGAAACAGAATACCAAAGGGCTCTGAAAGGGAGAGGGCAGGCAGGAGGGAAAGGATAGTGTGACATTAACACAGGGACCTGCTACTCTGTTGTTTGGCTGGGAGAGGCCTGGGCCATTCTACCCTACTGGGCGGCACAGTAAGATTCCAGCAAAAACATGTGTTATGAGGGAAGGAGGGGGGTGCTCAGCTGAATGAACTTACTGTTACCTTTTTCCCCCCTAACATAAGTCTTCTTTTTCCTGATACTGTCTGAATTTGAAACATCTAATTTAATCCGTTGGAGGGCCAGTCTTCCTTTTATTTCCTGTCTGTACTGAAGCAGTCGCCTGTTTCAATTACGACTTTCTCCAGCTCCTACATTTCTTGTGCTCCAGCTGGCTCAAAGTGCACTTCCTTGGAAGGTAAAATGCACTAACTGTGCTGATCGGAGACTGATAGCTGGAGAGCCACAATATTTAATAGCGGCACTGATAAGGAGGTTTAAAAAAATCCATTTTTGAGCCTAAACAAAAGGATATTATGTAGCTGTATGTTCAATTAAGATCTAGTTAAATTCTTTTTTCCCATTATGTGGAACTTCATGCAGGCAGCCGACATAATTCATAGTGTTATGGCAAATTTCATCGGCACTGTATGTTTGAGAAATGTTTCCCTCCTGCTTTTCAGTTAGTTACTGCTGATTTGGGACCAGCTTGGTGCAATTATTTCAAAGAACAGAACTGTGGGATTGATACGGCATTCTTGCAAAACCTTGGCTGGCTAAAAATAAGACTGTTTTGTAGTCGCAAAGGCAAAAAACGTCTCTGGGCTGTAAACACCAGTCAATGTATTTCTTTTCTGCTTTATGAAAACCACAGGTTTTTTTTTTTTCTTTTTTCCGTCCCTCCTTACTCATAGTGCAGTTTAATTACAGTTTAATCTCTTTCAACGAGAAGCTCTGGAGACCCTGTTGTTCCACCACAATATCATCAAGGCTACAGCTACAATTTATGGCAAAAGGTAGAGGATCCCCTTAGAAAATCCCCCCCAAATAAATAAATAAACATTCACCCCCCCAAATAAATAAATAAATAAATAAATAAATAAATAAAATGGTTACTTTATTACTAACTCACACTGCAAATTTTTATGAGGCCCTAGAGATGTCAGCCGAATAATTAAAGAAATACCTGAGAGGTGTTGATCAACACTTACCCTGTTTAACTCTGCTGGGTCAATAAATCTGAAGGAAAACTTTCAAGTTAACAAGATTGTTTGGGCCTCCAGTTGCTGAAAGTATTTGGTTATACTGAGGGGAAATGAGGAGGGAGAGAGTGGAGGAGAGGTTCAGAAGTAAAAAAATGAACTCTCCACACTCAAGGTACAGGAAGTATACAGTAGAGCTTGCTGCAATTGGAGGGGTGAATAAGGTCACTAAATTATTTGTGCTCCTTTAAGCTCACAGGTGTAATTTAGTGTCTGAGTTTTAGTATGCATTTTTAAAGAGTTGCTACAATCCTAGCGGTATCAATAAAAGGAAAGGTGTACCTTGGCCTTTCATCAGAACAAAACAGATGACAAGGATAAGGCCACTCCTCAAGTTCGAGATGAAACCTGAACCACTGTCAGTTACTTCTTTTACTGTCTTCATGCTTTAAAAGGTCAGTTTGATTCATAAATTCGTTTTCTCTAAAGCAGCAGGGACAATAAGCACCTTTGATTCAGTTTGCCAGTGTAAGCTGGCTACTTGGAGCACTGACTTTCCCACACCAACTTGGTTCTAATAGAAGCCGTTCTAACTACATGGCCTTCCCTTCAGTGGGGCCATGACGTCCACAAGGCTTAAGTCAGCTGTGCCCAGGGAGGGGCCTGGCCTGACACACCCGGGACCACCTTAGCCACTGCTAGTAATTGTGGACTTCCACTGCCACTCTGCTTTTCTCTTTTACTTCTGGGATTTTGTGCCCAAAGTGCTGCTTTTGCTAACTGCCAGTAAATCAGAACTTCTGTGCTTGCTGGTCCTTTCCATTGGTTTCCATTGATTCTTTTCCACTGATGCTGACTAGTTCCCCTGCTACCAGAGAACACATATACCTCTTATTCATGATGAATCGTACATACTTCCATTTGAAATTATAGAAATTAATAATATTCTATACTTTGCAACCCAAAAGAAGCCAAAACTAAAAATTCTGAAAACCTACTAGAAATGTGTGTTTATTTATTCTGTGTGTTTATTTTGTGTTTTTCTAGAATACTTCTGGAACACTTTTCCAGAATCATATGTTCATTTTCATTGGCAGCTGAAATATATTGCTATTAATATTTTTTAGGCAAAAGTCATCTCTGCCAAACTTTAAGGTATAGAATCTAGGATGTCAATGAAATAATATGCTAAGTGCTTCAACAAAATTAAAGCTTTTGTTTCAGAAAAAAAGTTGGCTTCCAGGTATCCTGTATCCGTCCTTCTAAAGAAGTGGAGTGGCTTTCTGTTTCAAAGATAAATGAAGATAGACTCTTACTATCTATAAAATTGTCAGCTTTCCTCCCTGTGTTATCTCATTTTTGGAACTGATGGGTCTCTCTTCTGTCACACAGAACTTGTAGTTCTAGCTTTCTATCCTTAGACTTCTGTAAGGCAACTTATTCGTATAGTTTTTTGAGATGGTTCAATTTTAAGCTGTTTGATATTATTAAGTACAGGTGTTGACCCTTGAACAACAAAGGTTTGAACTATGCAGGTCCACTTAGATATGGATTTTTTCAATAAATACAGTATAGGACTATAAATATATTTTCTCTTTCTTATGATTTTCTTGACAACATTTTCTTTTCTCTGGCTTACTTCATTATAAGAATACTGTATATAATACATATAACATATAAAATAGGTGTTAATCCACTATTTATGTTATTGGTAAGTTTTCCAGTCATCAGTAGGCTATTAGTTAAGGTTCTGGGTAGTCAAAAATTATATGCAATTTTTGACTGTGTGAAGGGTTGTGCCCCTAATCTCTGTGTTATTCAAGGATCAACTGTGCTGATCCAAGATGTGGTCTAAACTGTATGTTTTATCTTTATTTTTTCTGTTCTGTTCAATATGCATTTAAATATTATAAAATGCGTTTTGTTTTCTAAGTGGGGGAGCACATAGTATTAAAAGCATATCATTAAAAGTGGATTTAAAACATCCACATGTGTGCCATTTTATAAGGCTGTATGGTAGCCTGCTGTACTTCTCTACTGTAGCTGTATAAACATTTCAATCACACAGGCCCCACAGTTCTCAAAGTAAGATCTGGGGACCCCTCCAGGTCCCTGGGACCCTTTCATTTGGTCTGAAGGGCAAAATTATTTTTCTAATAATACAAAGGCATTTTTATTATTTATTTCTATTATTTATATTACCATGTTATTTTTTAAAGAATTAATAAATATCTCTTAATTATCACAATTTTATTTTCTAATATGGTAAATGTTGGTAGATATAACCCACATAAGCAAACATAGCTTGAGGTCCTCAATAATTTTTAAGACTGTAAAGAAGGCAGGTGAACTTCTGAGATAAAAAAAGGTTTGAGAAACTCTGATATAGAGTATTTAGATTGTTTCCAATTTGGGGCTACTCTATTTTGGAGCTTTAACTTATATGGAAATATATATATGTATATATATGTATATATATACATATATATATATATATATATATAAAATTATGGTCTGTAGGTAAAAATGTGTCTAGATAACCAACCTCCATTCCAAGTCCTAAGTAGTCCCTTCTTTTGAAGATGTATTTGTTCAAAAATCAACTTTAGAAGCTAGAAGAGTATTATTTCCACTTATAAAATAGGTCCTGGATTTGTTTATTATGCCTACTTAAATATTGAATATGACTAAAAGATCTTAGAACTTTGTTCTCATAAATTAAAACTTTAAGTTTGGATTCGAGAGGCAGATTCCTTTGGATTAGAGTGTATGTTGTCAATGAAATCCAAGTCAGAAAAAGGCTCTGAATTTGGGAATGGGTACTCCATCCATTACTAAAAGAAACTATGCATGCATGTACTATCTTATCGAGACCTGAATCTGGTAGACCCATTTGTAACTTAACATATTAAGCCTTTGGAAACACTATTTCTAACCCTATCAATTTTATTTTTTGGTACTAAAGCCTTCTTCTTCTTCTTCTTCTTTTTTTTTTTTTTTTTAAGATTTTACTTATTTATTTGACAGAGAGAGAGAGAGAGACCACAAGTAGGCGGAGAGGCAGGCAGAGAGAGAGAGGAGCAGAGAGCCTGATGCGGGGCTCGATCCCAGGACTCTGGGATCATGACCTGAGCCGAAGGCAGAGGATTAACCCACTGAGCCACTCAGGCGCCCCTAAAGCCTTCTTCTATTAAAGCCATTGATTTGTTAGTGATATATAATGGATTTGAATTTGCCTTGGTGAAAATTTAAGTATTATTACATTTTAAAACAAGAAGAGGCTCTGTTGATATTTTCACACACTGATGTCTATAATTGAAGCAAGGGTTTTATTTAAGCAGTAGTGATCTTTCAAAAATAGAAATAGAACCATAAATACCACTGAGATTCACAAATCAGCTAATAATTCTCCCTTGGAGTTGACAGCCAATGTTCATTCTCTACCTATCTGTTATGCTCAAGACAAAAGACAGCTAGCTCATTGTTCAACCCCTCGAGTTTTGTCATGATGTTATAAGTATAATCTGCATATTTGGTCTTCATTTAAACCAGTGAATCTCAATACTGGGTGAGGGTAAAGGGAAGCAGAAGAAATTTGTGTGCTGTGGAAAAGTATTTTTAGCATTGTAATTGTTTTGTTTTAGTCACAATATTTTTAAAATTCAAAGAACAGATTAGAGGAAATGGAATGTATTGACAAGGATCTTGTGCTTACAATGACAGATTTTTAATCTCCTATAGAATCCCTTCCTTCTGCAATGTAAATCAAAGGGAAGAACAATGGACTGTGAACCCTGTGAGAGTAGGAACCATGTCTATTTTTCACTTCTGTCTCAACAATGACCATAATATGAATTCATTAAATTCACTGAAAGAATCTATGGATGAAAGAATGAATTTTTATTTTTTAATTTTTTTTGAAAGAATGAATTTTTAAAACTCATTCTAATTTTTAACAAAGACACCATAGCAAATTTTTACCAAAGGCATCAAAGCAATTCAATGGGAGAAGGGAAGATGTTTTCAACAGAATTCTAGAGCAACCACATATCCATCTCTGAAAGGGAGAATCTGTATCTCTGCCTCACACCATACACAAAATTAGTGGAACATTACCTAAATATGAAAGCTAAAACTGCAAAGCTTCTTGAGGAATTAAAAAAAAAAGAATATATTAATGACCATGGAGAGAAGCAAAGATTTCTTAAGAAAGACACAAAAGCACTATCCATAAAAGAAAAATAAAATGATAAACTGGACTTGATTCAAAAGAAATCACTAATAAAGTAAAAATGCAACCCAGAGTGGGAAAAATATTCATATTGTACATAACTCACAGAGGACTTTATTTCCAGACTATATAAGGAACTCCCACAAATTAATGAAGAAATGCCAAGAGCCCAATCATTTTCCAAGCAGCGTCAAAACAACCAGTAGGGAGGTAACTTGTGTATTCATTCAACCATATTTCTGCTACTTGATCCTGTGTTAGAAATTGTGCACATGCATAGTTGATAAAATAAATGGCAAGGAGCTTTCAGTTTAATCAGGGAGGCAGAAAAGTGAATGGGAAATTTTTAACAGTGTGAAATGGCAGTGAAAGCTTAGATGGTGCCTGGTTAAATTCAAGGGCAGCCCTGAAGGTTACACGACTGGCTTTGTTTCCTTGTATTCCCATTTTCATTAGTGCCACTTCTACCATACATACTTAAGTCTTACTTGCCCATCTCTATTTTATACTGAGATATGAGGCAAGGACCATGGTGAGGTTTAATTAATTACTTGCAGAATTGGAAAGACATGCAAAATTTCAAATGGAGGGACATTCTTGGAATTTTCTTGTTGATCACTACTGGGTGTGTCGCTGTAGACCCAAATTCTTGAGAGCGTTTCATGTTATTAAGTATATAACTGAATCTCTAATGATGTGGTTGGATATACGTGTATAACAATTACACTAAAGGAAGTACACTTGCAGCTTAAAAAAGAAAAGTATTGCTGAATGTCACTATTTAGAAAAAGATCAACTTACTTTGTTGAAGCTTTCAAGATTATCCTTTTCTCCAAATGTATTTAAAGGCAAGGGTGGCAGGCATTAAATTGAAGCCAACATTACAAAATAACAACAGATATAAATGAATAATTTCAAAAAATAAATCCTAACCATGCTCATTCACACTTGTTTGTACTAGGGCATGCTCCCTTCCTGTCTATGTGTGTCTCTGTGCATCTATACACATACATATTCATGTCTACCTATCTCTCTATCTATGTCTTTCCTTCAGGCATATTTAGTTAAGTTTAGGTCCTTGTCTTTTTTCTTTTTCCAAGATGATTTTACATCAGTCATTTCTATGAACACATCTGGTGTTTCTTTACTGCCTAAATTTACTAAATGTTACATCTCATGAAGGAAGGATTTATGCTTTTTAAACATAAATTCATTTTATTTTTTCTAGGCTCCTCCCTCTCTACTCAAAGTTGATGATTTCTTAAACCAAAATGGTTGGTCAGAATCCAATCAAGAATATAACAGCAACTGAGTAAATAAAACCATGAAGTAAGTGTAAAATATTAGTGTCCAGACATCTGAGATGTATGTGGCTACTATGAACCTTCCACAGCTGTACCGACCTGGAGCTCAGATGGTTCCCCAGATTTAACAGGACCCATTACCAGTAAGAGTTTTATTTGCTTAATAAATTACATTCTAAAGCACAATAGCCTAGGTTCATAGCTGTAAAATTGCCAAATATTGTCAATGACCACTCTCTGGTCATAAATAACAAAATAATCTATGACTCACTGGATTTTTGATTCCCAGGGCAATTCTTTCTCGCCATTACTCAAAAATGTAAAAAAGTGCCTCTGCGTGGCATTTTATGGAGGTTATAAATTACTCAAAGGAGATGACATAGGACAGATTTGTAGGCCAAGTAACAGGAACCAGCCAACCAAATGTGTAAATTAAAGAACTAGTGACAAAGAAGAAGGCTAGTGAAAGAATTCTGAAATCCTAAGAATAGATCAGGATTAACTATGAAAAGAGAAGAGGAGAATGGAAGGAAAGTGATGCAAAAACCACTTGTGGAACATTTGTGCAAAGGTCCAGGGCGATGCATTAAAATAATTGAACTATCACCTGGTGACTTCAAAGGGTTTACCTTGAAATGCATTTTATATTTGCAGTCTTATTTGAATATATCAAGGGAGATACTGATATCTAACAGGTGCCACACAGATCAATCTTGGAAGATTATTTTTAATAACCAATATCAACTTTCAAATGTGGTTAATAGTTCCTTCATTTAGGCATCTACCACATACTGAACAGTTGTTGTGTCCCCAGTGACTCAGGTATTGAAATTAACTAGGCACAGCCCTGCCGCCCCCTGGAAAAGCTTGTGGTAGGGGGAAGAGGGAGATGGTTAAATCAGCAATCACACACACAAGCCCTGAGCTAAAGCCCTGAGCTATCACAGGGGTGGCCCCTGCACTGGACAGTGTAAACTAAGGGCACCTAACCTAACTAGGCTGGAGATGGGGAAGACAGGCTTGGGAGAAGGTTGCTGGGCAGTACAGTGCAAGGAAGTTGGGGAGATAAGGACAGAGAAACAGTTTTTCTGGCAGATGGAACAGAGTGAATAAAGAGGCATGAAGAGCCTGTCCAGGGAACAGAGAGGGAGAAGTGAGGGGTGGGGAAGGTAAGGGGGCAACTGCCATAGGGTTTCCTCTGCCAAAGAGTTGGGCCGGCATTACCCTGCAGGCAAGCAGGGCAATGACAAGATCAGATTGGCATCCAGAAAGAGTATTCTTTCAGCACCATGGCTAATTTCATTATAACACCATTTAATCAGTCAAGCATTTTTAGCTTTTAAACAGAACAATCTTGGAAACTAAAAATTTATCTTTGTGAAAATTATGAAAACCAGAACAAAACAGACTTGATTATATTTTTCTTATCTGTACTGAACATGTAGGAGGGATCCAATGATTTTCTGTGGAAAAGGAGGTATCCCTTTCACAATGATAGCTTAGGCACACGCAGAGATGGGCTGCTTTTCACGTCTTGATTGCTCCCTCTCCTTTCATTATGTTTTTTCCTTTTTTTTCCCCCCTCAGTACAATTTTAGTTGAGGCCCTGGTAGAATGAAGAAGAGCTCATGAGCCAGAGAGGCTGTGTTGCCCAGCATGGTAAAGGTTACACAGCAAAGGTACAAGGGACTGAAAGTGCAGATAAGTTAAGGGAATGCCCAGTGCTCCTTGTGATTCACATACAGAGCACATGAAAAGAAAGATTTGAGTCAAAAAAACTGGGACCAGATGATTATTTACTGAAGACTTTAAACTTTCTAAAGCTAATGGTGAATTGAGAAAAGTAGGGAAAACCAGAGGTTCCCAGTGTGAGCAGCTGTAGAATCTTCCAGGAAATTCAGGAGGAGGATATGAGGGAGAAAAAGAAGAGAGGACAGGAAAAGGGAAGGGAAGGGGGCTCGAGGAAGACAAGCAATGAGAGGAGGAACAAAAGGGCAAGCCAGAGGAGGACAGAAAAGAGAGGAGAGGGGAGGGGTGGGGAAGGGAAGGT
>LNAC01000929.1:90876-152898 GCA_002007465.1 Ailurus styani
AGGGAAGGTAGGGAAGGGGAGGGGAGGGGAGGGGGGAAGGGGAAAAGAGAAGAAGAGAAGAGTAGAACGAAAGGTCAAAGGGGAGCACAGCTAGATTCCCAGTCCCTAAATCCAGGTGGGCTGACCCAGAAGCTATAAGTGAGAGACCTGGCCCTGTGGCTCTAATGTGAGTGAGCAGCCAGGTTTGGGATCCTGGTGTGAATTCTCAGACTCACTGGGAGGAGACAGGCTCTATTTTTTTTTTTTTAATCTGTTTTTGAAACAAATAAAGTTCCAGTTGGATCGAAACTTCTTAGACTCCAGGGCAAAAAGAATGTACCCTGCGAAGGGAACTTTTTTTTGCTAAAGGTTTCCTTGCTTTATCTTTTTGATAATTCTCTGTAACTTTGTACTTCTGAAATGAAGTATCAAGTATCACTTTCTGTTTTCAAGACTCTCAGGAAAGAATAAAAACTAATACATACCTAATAAATAATCATTTTAAAGGGTTCTTTACATGAAAGTTCATAAGAGAAACCCAGAACTCAACAGCCAAAGTGAAGTTATTTTAGGAACCACTATTCCTAAGTAATTCCTATCGTCATCTGACTTGAAAAAAAGAAAGAACTCTTATGGTCTTCCTTTTTCATTTGAAAACTTTACATGATGTCCCAGGAGACAGACAGAATCATAAAATCCCTAAAGAGGTGCCTTGGGGGTAATTAGTTCTAGATAGCTAATAATGTATGCTTGAGAAAACAGAGACAGCTCCAGAGGTTTTAATAAGAGCATCTTTCCAAGGATTACAACATTCCCACAGGACACTTAAGATCCTAAAGTAAGAGAGAAGAAGCAATTCACTGACTTTTCCTTTAGTCATGAAGCTCTACTAACTTAAGCTCTTCCTGTATGATTTAACATAAAGAGTCCTTTTAAAATTTTTCTTACTGCAATTCAACTAAATACAGAATTGTTCATCCTATTTTTGATAATTGGAAATTGAAATTATCAGGGGAAAAGAACAAATTCCACGCATTTTTTAATACAGATAGTAATATTCAGCTTCAATGAAGGAATGTAGAGATTGAATAATAAGACACAATTGCTTCACGCGAGCAAATTTTGAAAATCTGGAGAACGCTGTGCTGTACTCCAAAGGGAGCAGAGTGCTCGACAGCAACTTGAAACCCATTCATCCTGTTTATGCTTCCATTTTCATTTCAGCAGGGTCCCACGTATTGATGAGAAAAACAAATACTGACAACATAATTTTATACCAAATCAGAGTATCAATCTAGTGTTAGAGTCTGAGTAAACTTACGTAGGCCCTAGAAGGTTTTTAGCTAGCATCATGACTGGGGAGGTTTTTATTCTCCTCATTCATAGGACAGCCCGTAGCAGAGAAAGGATTTTTTTTTTTTTAACCAAGAAAAAGCATCCCATTTTCAAATGACTGACGCTAGAATGGCCTTTTCTTTTTTCCCTTTCCAGAAGTGTACATTTTGGTACCAGAAGGACTATTGGAGAATTATGAAAAGTCTTATAATGTTTTCAACATTAATACCCAAGATAAGGGCACCCAGAGAAAAAAAAAAAGTACAGCTGCCTTTGGAACATTCAGGACCACCCAAGCTGTATTCTCTAAGTTTGTTGATGTGCTATATGAGGCGAAAGAGCAGTTTAAACACGAGGGGTATTACGAAGACTTAAATAATGTAAGATTTAATAATATAAAGCAGCCACTTAATGTCTATAGTTTTAAAGAACTCTCACGTGGAAGAAGAGCAGATTTAATTTGAAGGCATTTTATGTTTTTATAAAAAAAATGAGTGGGTGGTGTGTACGTATATATATATATACATTCAAAGTTCACTTATATGAAACAACTCTGCTTTCCAATTCAGTCTCTAAACTTGTTTATACAAAACTAATTAAACTACTGGCATTTATTTTATGATTCTGTAAAACTTCCTGATGTTTCAGTTTCCAATTAAAAAAATGATAGAATGAACAGTTCGGTACTTAGTTGAATTTTAGTAAGAAAAGAAAAGTATTTATTTTAAATCCAATAGGAGAAGAACACATCACATTTGGCGACAACAGAAGGCACACAATAAAATATCATAACTTCTAAGACAAAACATGCATGACTATGTTATGAGATAGCCCTCTGCTGTGGGTCAAATCCCCCAGGTACATAGTATATCCCTCACATAGAAAGGTGGGCCTTTTCTGTATGTTGGACTACTTTAGATAATTTAAGACAATTTTTTGCCATTATTGCCTGCAATAAAGAGGCAGTTCACTTAATAACAAGAAAAATCACCAATTTACCTTAGGTTTGAGGCAAGTTTAAAGTGTTAGTCAGCCCTATAAATAAATACATTTCAACCCAACAAGTTACACATAGAGACAAGTACAGAATAAGAAATATTTTCACAAAACCAACATTAGATAACTTAATTACTTTTGGTAGAAAATTTCAGGGTCTTTGTTTTTCCTATTAGATTCTAAATGAAGGCTACTTGTGGTCTGGGTCTTATTGATCACACGTGAAAAGGTGCCTGGACATAGGCAACAGCCATATATGGGCTCGGAAGGAAACATTAATTCACCTTGGTGAATAAAGCCTTGGAATAATCTTTATTTCTTGGAAAAGTAAGAGAAAATTAGTCTGATTTTTTTGTTTTTCTCTTTTGTGATGATCCACATGCTTTCAAACATCTTTTATTAAAAAGGATCAATAAAGACCATTCAAATGAGATACAAAAATAAACCCATTACCATTCATACAAGGCAAGGAATAAGACTTTCAATTCCTCAACTCCTCTTCTATTTTCTTTCCTGCCTCCTTTTTTTTTTAAATAAGAAGTATAGGAGTAGTAAAAAGGCCAAGTAAAGTTCTATAGATAACTTACTATTTAGTAAGTGCAACTGTTTTTGATGGCCCTCTGCCTGTTTACACCTTACATTTATGCCCAGGTTTGTTTTTACTCTTCCAGATTTCTTCCACAAAAAAACTCTGTCTGACAGAATATTGCATAATAAAGAGGAAATGAAAACTTCAGCTGGAAAAAAAAGTCTTTGTTCATGACACCGAATACATGTCCTATCTCAAATATAATATACTTGCTAATAATGCCAGCTTCTTGCAATGCGAAATCAATGAATAAGAGTGCTTACTGTCCCACAGATGCAGGCACAGAGCTGAGAGGGAGGCTTGCACTTCTGGCCATGATCTTACATTGACTTGGTGGGCAAGAGGAGAGAGAGTGGGTCAAAAAGTAATCATTTATTCATTTATCCATTTATTCAGTATTTGTGAGAGCCTGCCATGTCCTTGGTAATGCCCTAGATGGCATTTATGGAAGATCTGTTGTGGGCTAACAGTTTTATGTTCATTCATCTGTGTACCATCTTAATAGAAATAATATTTTTATGACTTACTTTAGATGGGGAAACTGAGGTTCAAAGAGTCTATTTAGCTATCTTAAATCACATCAGCCAAGGACTGAGCTATGACTGCATTCCAATTTTGTCTCATTTCAAAGCCCAGGAGCTCTTGATGAGCACATTGTGGTGATTCCACAAAACATCACTGTTAGATGTATTCATGTATAATTGTTATTACACACCTTTTCTGCAATACAGGCATCATCCAGAGAGGTAACATGCCCGACTGCTATTGGTAATTCATAGTATATTGTAAAACATGTTGCTGTGTCTTCTAGTTTTCTATAACCTTAATATAAAAGTAATACATTCTCATTGTAATAAATCAAAGGACACAAGTGTCTAAAGAGTTAACAGGCTTTCTCCTCTTCTTTCAAAGTTTGGTATCTTTCTGTTCATACCTTTTTTTCTGCTCATGCTAACTGCAACAGATAAACACAGACACGGTTTTTTATAAAGCAGTAAAAAATTTTCTTTTTCTCTTTTGATCATAGATGCTGCTTCAATGGGAATTTCAATGGAGGGGTGGTGATAGAGTTTTGGAAAACCGGGGAAACTGCCAGAGGAAAGTAGGTCTGGGTGGAGTTATCAGAGTTTAACATTTCATCAAGAAAACATATTTTTCCTTTCTTCTCAGGCACTATCTAGAAAATTAGTCATTAGTAAATTAGCAGTGACTATACATAATAGCAGCGTGACTATATATAAGCTGGTGTCTACACACATATATTTAATAAATTGCTCTCCCTCGTATATAAATACACATGATGCTACTGATAGATTGCAATCTAGAACATGCCTTCCTGTTCCAATACAAATGGGTCTGCATTTTCTTTTAACTTGGCAGGGTTAAAAAACAGACTCGTCATAAGTGTGTAATGTCTTGAACTAAAATAGACTTCCTTAATGATTTGTTTTCTCCAATTTCACCACAAAATGTAATGCAGCCAACAAAAGAACTATTCTTCCCCCACGTATAATAACATGTTATTCAACAATCATGTAAGAAAGCCTATACATAAGACTGCCAAGGATCTGAAATTGAGTTTCTAACTGAAATGTTTGGGAAGAAAAAAAATTTTTTTTTAAGTTTCACTCCAAGGCTTTGAGTGAAGTGATGTAAATATATAGGAATATACAGTTTGCTTTACTACTGTAACATGCTTACAGAAGTAGTTATGGTTTACTTTATAACATGGGTCACTGAAAACATTAACCATAAAAACATATAAAAATACAAACAAGCTCTCAGTAGCCCATTTACTTTGTAGCAGAACAAACAATTTAATTGCTTCTGTCCCTGCAGGGGCGAACAGCTCCTGATGAGGCTGGGTCAGGAGTACCCCTTGGCTCTTGTGGAGCTTCTAGCCCACATGGCATTCACCCCCATGCTCTCAAGACATCCAAGGAGCCACACCTGAGCAAGTAGGCAAGAGTATGGGTAAGAGAAGAAAAGGTAACCCTCCCAGTATACCCTAAAGGAAATGATAATGAATTGTTTGTTTTTTTCTTTTTTTTTAATTTTTTAAAAATTTTTAATTATTTACTTTACACAGAGAGAGATCACAAGTAGGCAGAGAGGCAGGCAGAGAGAGAGGAGGAAGCAGGCTCCCTGCTGAGCAGACAGCCCGATGCGGGATTCGATCCCAGTACCCTGAGATCATGACCTGAGCCGAAGGCAGAGGCTTTAACCCACTGAGCCACCCAGGCGCCCCTTTCTTTCTTTTTTTAAGGAGAACTGCAAAAGGAAGGAGGATTACAATGTTATAACAGCTAACAAAGAGAGAAAACATTAATCCACTAGTCTTCTAAAAGATAGACTTAGTCTTTTAATTTACCTCATAATCACAGGCCCAACAGAAAATCGTAAAACTACAGAATATTGAAGCATATAAATATACCATCTGAATGCATATTAATGCATGTTTATGGTATAAATATGACAGTGGATATCAATATTACCAAAAATGTATGTATCTCCTGAATCTGTTATATATCTGGGAAACATAATTGGATAAATTAAAACATAGCTAATGAGCCAAGAACATAGCTAATGAATTTTAAACACTGGCATCTGAAGGACAGAGTGTTATAAAGACTGAAAGTCAGGTTTCTCTAAATAAAAGTTTTCTCCTGGGCACCTGGGTGGCTCAGTGGGTTAAAGCCTCTGCCTTCGGCTCAGGTCATGATCTCAGGGTCCTGGGATCGAGGCCCGCATCGGGCTCCCTGCTCAGCAGGGAGCCTGCTTCCTCCTCTCTCTCTGCCTGCCTGTCTGCCTACTTGTAATCTCTCTCTCTGTGTGTCAAATAAATAAATAAAATCTTAAAAAAAAAAAAAGTTTTCTCCTAAGTGGGAAAAAAAAAATGCTACCTGGTGTGGTAGTGGGGGCAGGGTGACTAGTACAACACACACGCACACAAGCATGCACATTTATACATACATGTAACATACATATAATGGAGACAGCACACATATACACACTTACTGATCTAAAAAATAAGTGCATTTTTACATTTTGGAGTTAGGTGGGGAGCCTGGGTTTTCCATTATTTGCCACTTATATGGTCTTAGGTAAGTCACTTCACCCTTTGTCTCATGAAAGATGTCTTCTCCTTGAAAGTTATTTCCTCATATTCATTTTAGAGTCTGTACTTTGGGTTAGGTTTCTCACAGAGACAAGAACATGACAAGTAGAAGCTTTGGGGGTAATGTTAAAGAAAATAAAATAGTACGGTACAAATTAGGAATCCTCATGCTAAGTGAAAACTACTGCTGCAATTTTGAGTATTTATTTTGGCAATGTGCACAATAATAAATACATATGTCATACAAAAACTTCTGTCTGGTGCTAATATAAAAGCCCTCTGATAATATAACCATTATTTGGTGAAATTTTATATTTCCTAATCTGTTGTTATAGTTTATTAGCTATGTATCTTTGACTCAGTATTAATGAGATGAAGCTTATAAGTTTGAAAACAATTAGCATAAACTGTAAATGGGCAAAAAGAACTTGGGGCAGTTATCTGCTATCCATGTGTTACTGAAAGAAGAGGCATGAACTTTATTAGGAAAAAATAAAATGTGGATAAAGAATCTTTCGTAATAAAAACATACACATAAAAAGTATTGGATTTCACAATCAAAATCCAATGAGAATTCTCCCCCTTTGGCAGTCAAACAAAAATTCCAGGAAAATAGTTTAAATTCCCCTCACAAAGTTCAAATGTAGCTATTGGTTATTAACTTGCAAATACAAGAACTAATACTTAGGTATAGATATCTGACCAGTGCTTGCTTATGTGCCCCATAAAACTCAGAATGTTTTTTGCATTTTATATATTTAACATGCAATTATGAGTACAGCGTCCAACATGTATTTACGTAATGTAATTTCATACAGATGTATTATAATCTCCTAGAATTCTACTTAAACTTTAATATAAACAATTCACCTAGAGGGATAAGTGGTATTTGTGATTATTTTTGAGAGAAGAATGTTTTAAAGAAGGGGGATAACCTGATAATGAATTAAAGAATAAGTTCATTTAATTTCTAAAATTCTGATAAGCATAACTTACATAATCCTCTATACTAAAAGGGTGCAGCGTTAAAAAAAACCGTGCATTCCCCTAAATTCATATTTTAAAAATACAAATGATCAACTAGGATTTGTCTGCCTATAAGCCTGAAGAACACTCCGTGGCTGGTCAATAGGTCGTTCTGCACATGTGGGTCAGGGCCTCAGCCGGGAACCTGACCCTGGGGTTCTAGCTCAGACCTCTCTGTCATTAACCCGCTTTGTGACTTCAGTGAAGTTGCAGAGCCAATATGTCACACACACAAATTTACAAAAACAGTCATGCAAAATACTGAAGAATGTTACTTCACTGCGTTTCATGTACATGGATTCTATATACAGATGCATATATTACAGCCAATTATAGCCATCCCAAAGTGGAAGGATCTTTTGAGAGAGGCAATTATTATAGCAAATGAAACAGGAAACATTCTTTTTCATTGCTCAAGGAAACACGGACATTTGTTTCTTGTCTCCTGGCAAAAACAGAAAAAACTCTCCAGTATTTCAGAAGTTAGTGGGTCTCCCCAGAGGTTCCGAGAAGAGCCTATGCTAAATAATCCTAAACTGAGGCAACCTTCCTGGTTCCTTCCTGGAGGCTCCATTCAGCCTGAGCCGACCGAGTGTGCTGCCAGAAGTCACTGCTGGTGGACAGTGGATGGTGGTGGACAGCCAAGGCGGGTGGGCGCTACGGGGAGTGTGCCTGGCAAGGCCAGGATGGCTAGAGATGAGGAGGGGGAGGCTGACATTTCTTTGGTAATAAAAATGCAATTTATATAAACTATAGGAGACTTGGTGAGAAAGTAAAAGAGGTAATTGTTCACATTCCAAACGTTTTAATATATAAACTGTGTAACCATCACTCATGAATAGTGCAGCTGCTAACAATTTCTGTTTTTTTTCCCCAGGATAAAAATCATGCTGAAGCCAAGAGATGTTTCTCTAGTGAATGATATTTTGAAACTCTGCTCAAAACATAACTGTGACATAATAAATTTTTAAGAAGTCAGGAAAGCTTGTAGACTGAAATTTGAAAGAAGACCCAGTTTTTACCCCAATTAGGAAGGACCACATTTCAGCTTTCACTACAGTGGCAGGCTCAGTCTTTGGAGGGGAAAAAAGGGCCAATTCTGCATGCACATCTGTTTCCAGTGTGATGCTGGTATGCAAACTATTGTCTATTGGAAGTGTGTTGTGGTAACGTTTGCCAGGGTTAAAGGCTGGGTCAATTTGATCAAGAAGCTAAAATTAGCTTCTGTGTGTTTTCCTGAAAAGAAAAAAAAAATACTGTAAAGCTCTTTGTTTTCCTTCAAATGCTGTTCTCAGATTTCAGTTTCTGGTGTGTAAACTACCAGGAAACAGACGGCTATGACAAGTGACTTCTTGTTCATTGCATTCTGCATAATGAAATGGTACAACACGTTACCTGAGCTGAAGGACACATGGAAAAAGCAAGCATTCGGACCCAATTCAAATTTTCCTGTTTAAAAATATTAACATTATAAAATTATTTAAAGTGAATGCATTTGGAAATTCAAAACCATAGCTATATTTCAAAGTATGTGATGGTTTGGCAAAGCCCAAACACATTAAGAAACTCATCATTCTGAGAAGTATTGGGGTAAGTTTTAGGTCACATATTCCTGGTAGTCTTGACAGTCCTCTGATTATTTTCATAGGAAGTGAATTTCTTAAGACTAAAGAGAGGGGGAAAATTTCATATAAAAACACCAAACCAGTAATAACTTGACAAATTCAAAGAGCAGAAAAGAATCACAGAAAAAAAAAATGTAGTCATGAGATGATTCAAGAAAAATATTAATATGCTTCTAGATAAGCAAAATTACTTAGACAATTACTTAACAGTTAATATTCAGATATATGGGAGAGAAGAAGAAAGGAGAAATAAAGTGATCTGTTACGGTTGAAGACTGTGTGATGAGTACACAAATAAACCAAAAACAGATGCGTGTTTGAGACTTATTTACACTCTCAGAGTATAAACTTTTTCTTATATTAGATGCTAAGTTAGATTACAGTGATCTACTTTTACTTCAGTAAAATGCCTCTTTAATTTTTTAACCTCTTAAACATTGTTAATTTTCAAAATGACCTATAACATAATGACAGATAATTTAAAAATGATCTTTAATGTAACAGGTATTTTTATTTTTTTTGTTTTACTATTGTTAAACAGTGCCTAATGAAGAGAAGTCTGAGAGAAGAAATAAAAAGCTTTTTCTCAAAATAAAAAATGTAATAGCAAAGTACTTCAACCTAGTTCCACCAACATGAAAATACTGTGTATTTGGGCTATTTATACCATAGGATTTCCATTGTTCTAAACATCTCTTTTTCAGTGACTTTTTGTACTTTTTAAATTTAGAGCATTAAAATCTTTAAAAATATTTTGTATGCATATTCGAAATATGTGAAATATTTGGCAAAATTCATTTACATATAACATCTACTCATTTGCAGGTAATCCATAAAATAACCTAATTTTTACATTTAAATGCCTTCTTGAGCTTAACACAGAAGAATAGGTAGTGTCTAAGGGTTTGATTATTTTTTCTTGGATCATAAATTACTGAAAATAATACCCATTATATATTTTGACATCAAATTAATAAAATTCTATATTATCTCTAATTTCTCACGACCCACTCTTCAGTTTAAAATCCACCCTCATCTCACACAGTTGTTTCCAAAAATGGGAATAATACTATTAAACAACAATAATGTTTTATTCATCAAATCTAAAGTTTTTCAGATATTATCTTCCTAATTGTATCTTCAGCATAGCTGACTACTATTTTCTCTGAAGAGATTCCCTGGGGTTTTTAAGACACTGTCTTAGCCAAGTCCTCTTCTCTCCCTCTTCCGCACACAACCTGATGATTCCCTCCCTCCTCCTCCTCCTCTTCCTGGCACCCGAATTTAGGCACTTCGTAAAGTTGTGACCTTATCTTCCTTCCTTTTCCTTTAACATACTGTTTTCCAGTAAATTCGTCCACCAATATGACCTCAAATATCTGTATCTAGCATAAGAATCTTTAACCTAGGTTCAGAAGGTCCATGCATGGACTTCAGGGAGTCTGTTAGACTACTGAAATTATGATAGAATGTATGAGTAAATACGTGCATTTTGTTGACAATCTAAAAATTTTCATTGAAAGTTGTTCATGATTTAAAAACAAGGCAAAACAAAGACTAAAAATCCCCTTTTACAGACCAGTGTGGCCATTTCTAATAGTCCAGCATCACCAATACTTCACACGGAAGCCCGTCTCACTGTCTGCCAACTCCTGAGAAAGTGGCTTCTCCAGTGTCCCTTATTTGGCTATGGTACTGCCAAATGCTAACGCTCAACTTCAATCAGCTACATGTCCACGTGCAGATGCAATGCTCCCATCTCTTCTCAACACCACCCCATCAGTCTGTGACTCTTAAACTATGTGATGATTTTTCCTCCTATCTTCCAGTCTAAGATGGCCAATGTTGCACAACTCCGGGGGCAGCAACTCATGCTACAATCTGTGTAAATGCAATACATCCCCAATGCAACATGAAGGGAGCCTCCTGGAGCTGGGCACACAGCCCAAAGAATCCAAGTACACATTTCTATGCCCTCCACACCATCTTTCTCACTTCCTTCTGCAGTCTTATTTTCTACTACACCAGCTCTTCCTTCCACAGTTAACTATTCACAGCCGCTGACTATGTCCACATTTTTTAAATGTGCCATAACCTCTACTGATCCCTGTGTTCTGGAAAAAGAACATCAAATCCTTGCCTCTCAAAATGCCTGGCAACCTTGCTTCTGTAGGTCTGTCCAAGGAGACTCTCAGGAAAGCATAGTGCTTGCAGTAATAAGGGTGTGGGCATCACATCAGCTCCCAAACCGAGCTCCAGCAGGGGCTGTCCAAGTAGCCTTTTATCAACTACCTACACTCTTCACACTCAGAGTCTCATTCTAAAGCGATGATATTATTTAACATGCAGGATGTTGAAATGGAATAATGCATGCTATGTGTCTGGTACCTTTTAAGTGCTCAGTATTTTGTAGCTATTATTTTAATAGCTTCACTCCCAAGTAGTGATTTTGCTCTCTTCTATCCTCCTCCCTGGACTCTAGCACTGAACATTTGTTGTTTTCTTATGTCCTAAATATTATTTTAGATGTTGAATGCATGAATTATTACACTTAAATCACCTTGAGCACCTAGCAAAATGCTTTATGCATCATAGGTGCTTACTAAATATTTGATTATTTTTCTGAACTTTTTCTTATGCCAGAAATTACAGAAGTAGAGAAGGGAGGGAGAGGAACCACACAAAGCTTTTTTTAACTTTCTTTTTTAACATCTAAACCTCTACTTGCAAATAAATATGGAGTCAATAACCATTTAAAAGTTGCATATTGTGGGGGCACCTGGGTCGCTTAGTGGTTAAGCACCCGAGTCTTGATTTCGGCTCAAATTATGATCTCAGGGTTGTGAGATGGAAGCCAGGATTGGGCTCCTTGCTGGGCATTGAGCCTGCTTAAGATTCTCTCTACCTCTCCTTCTGCCCCTCACCCCTCCCGCTCTAAAAAAAAAAAAAAGTTGCATATGGGACACAATGCCTGACATTTACATGTACCAAGCATTAGGTGAGCCTATTCCTGATAAAGTTTAACTTGTATAGTGTCCTTTAAAATATCCTATTGTTGTAAGAACACAGGAGATACAGAAAACTTAACATTTTTATAAAACATACATTTTTGTAACTTTAAAAAATGTACTAGACAAAATATATTACATAATTCGACTTGCCAAATAGCAAAAAAATGTTTGATTAAGTTATGTCAAATAAATGAAGCCAGTCTAATTTGAAAAATTAGTTTGAATAACTGTAACAAGAGGATCATAGAGTATTTCTAAGTAGAGAGCCTATGAAATCTACATTTATATATAGATAGAGGATTTATATTAGCAAATTGCTTCCATGCAAATACAGGCTCCTAAAATTATGTTAAATGCTTAAAACGTTTTTGTAGGTAGGAACCATTTTCACTCTGCTTAAACTGTTAATATGCTAAGCAAATCCTTCCTACAGATATTGTAAAGATATAGTTATAAACTTCAAATTAAAAGATTACAAGCTAATTTCTCTTCCAAAATCGTGGAGGGTAGAAAGACCACTGGTTGATATATTCAAAGTGCTGAGAGAGAAATCTTGCCAACTGAGACTTCTATATCCAGCAAAACTGGCCTTCAAAGATGAGAGAGAAATTAAGACTTTTCCAGATAAACAAAAGCTAAGAAAGTTCATTAACACTAGACTTGTTCTGCAAGACACGCTAAAGAAATGCCCTTCGGGTTGAAATAAAAAGAAGCTTACACAGCAACTCAAAGTCATATGAAGACACAAAGATCCCCACCCAGTAAAGGTATATATATATATATAGTCATTATAAACGCTATTATTGTTATAATTTTGGTTTGTAACTCTACTTTTATTTTTTACATTATCTAAAAGGAAAGCATATAAAAATAATTACTAATCTATGTTACTGGACACAAAATGTCTAAGGATGTAATCTGGGACATCACTAGGGGTAGTGATAAATGGTACATGTAAAATGTCACTATAAAGCTATAGTGAAGTCAAATTGGTATGAATTCAATTAGATTGTTACAACTTTAGGATGTTAAATATAATCCCCATGAATATCTGTATCTATAGAATATATGCAAATGGAAATGAGAAGGAAAAATAAGGATTTAGTACTAGCTCTGCCATTTACTAACCATGTAGTCCAAGGTTGGTCACTTAACCTTTTGGAATCTTGGTGTCCTTATTTATGATTAGGGTTAATACCACCTGCCATGACTAATTCACAGAGGCAGAGTGAGGAACAAGTGATCTAATATAAGCAAATGTTTAATAAACAGTAACTTTTCATAAAGAATTTGGATGATGAAAAAATACTTATTTGAACTGACATTGTTCTACCTAAACCTGCATTTCTGATGTCTATAATACCTATGCTCACACTCCTCCATTCTCTTCACACATATTAAAAGGATGATATGTAAGCTTTACTCTCTTTTGCTCAATGCTACAAATAGTAGTATTCTATGAATAGAAAATATTTTAGTGTTCTGAATTCAAAATGACACACTCCATTTTTAATTGTGTGGATCTCCTGGTACTATCTCAGGAATATCTGTGTATTAGTATTAATAGTCTTTGAACATATATATCAAAAAAAGATAAAGTATTAATCTACCTTTCTCTTAGTTTCAGCCTTTGGCAACTATGTAATAATGGGGTGCACCTTAGAGAAACCATTTTCAACCAAGGAGACATGTGCCTCCAGGGGGATGTAATTAGTTCTTAGATGACTGTGTTACCATTAATACCACGAAAGCTTTCAAATGATTAAAAAACAAAGATCATGAAATTGCAGCAATTCAGTCACATGTTCAGGATCCACTTCTAATTCTAGTTTTCCTGCTATTTCCACTACATCTGCAATTACTTCCTCCAATGAAGTCTTCTTGAACCCTTCAAGGTCATCCATGAGGGTTGGAATCAACTTTTCTCAAAGCCCTGTTCATGGTGATATTTTGGTCTCTTCCCATGAATGTTCTTAATGGCATCTAGAATGGTGAATCCTTTCCAGAAGGTTTTCAATTTAGTTTGCCCCAATACATCAGAGGAATCACTATCCATGGCAGCCACAGCCTCATGAAATGTATTTCTTAAATAATAAGACTTGAAAGTCAAAATGAATTGTTGAACCGTGGGGTGTAAAATGGATGTTGTGTCAGGCATGAAAGTAACATTAATCTTGTACACCTTGGTCTGAGCCCTTAGGTGACCAGGTGTACTGTCAATGAGCAAGAATGTTTTTTTTTTTTTTTAAAGATTTTATTTATTTATTTCACAGAGGGAGAGAGATCACAAGGAGGCAGAGAGGCAGGCAGAGAGAGAGAGAGGGGGAAGCAGGCTCCCCGCTGAGCAGGGAGCCCGATGCGGGCCTGGATCCCAGGACCCTGAGATCATGACCTGAGCCGAAAGCAGAGGCATTAACCCACTGAGCCACTCAGGCGCCCGCAGGAATGTTTTGAAAGAAATCTTTTCTGAACAGGTCTCAAAGGTGGGCTTCAAATATTCAGTAAACCATGTTATAAACAGATGTGCAGCCATCTGGGCTTTGTTATTCTATTTAGAGAGCACATGCAGAATAGGTTTAGCATGATTTTTAAGAGTCCTGGAATTTTAGGAATGGTGAATTAGCATTGGCTTCAAGTTACCAGCTGCATTAGCCCCTACCAGGAGTCAGCCTGTTCTTTGAAGCTTAGATGTCAGACATTGACTTCTCCTCTTTAGCTATGAAAGTTCTAGATAGCATCTTCTTTCAACAGAAGGCTGGTTCCCTCACATTAAAAATCTGTTCTTTGGGGAAACCACCTTCATTAATGACCTTAGCCAGATCTTCTGGATGGTTTGCTGAAACTTCTTCATCAGCACTTGCTGCTTCACCTTGCACGTTTATGTAACAGAAATGGGTTCTTTTCTTAAACCTCATGAACCAACCTCTGCTAGCTTCACATTTTTCTTCTGTAGTTTCTTTACCTCTCTCAATCTTCACAGAATTGAAGAGAGTTAGGGCCTTTCTTTGGAATAGGCTTTGTCTTAAGGGAATGTTGTGGTTTGATCTTCTAGTCAGACCACTAAAACTTTCTAAATATCAACAATCAGGCTGTTTTGCTTTTGTATCACTCACGCATTCCCTGGAGTAGCACTTTTTCTTTTCTTTTTTTTTAATGTTTCTAAATATACTTTCTAAATGGATAAATTTTTTTAAGATTATTTACTTATTTATTTGACAGAGAGAGTGATTACAAGTAGACAGAGAGGCAGGCAGAGAGAGAGGAGGAAGTAGGCTCCCTACTGAGCAGAGAGCCCAATGTGGGGCTCGATCCCAGGACCCTGAGATCATGACCTGAGCTGAAGGCAGAGGCTTTAACCCACGGAGCCACCCAGGCGCCCCTGGAGTAGCACTTTTAATTTCTTTCAGGAACTTTTTCTTTGCATCACAACCTAGCTGTGTGGTGCTTTTGGCCTATCTTGGCTTTCAACATGCCTTCCTCATTCAATCATTTCTAGCCTATTTATAGTGAGAGATGTACAACTCTTTCTTTCACTTTAATACTCAGAAACCTCTGTAGGGTTATTATTTGGCCTAATTTCAATAATTTTGTGTCTCAGGGACTAGGCAGGCCTGAGGAGAGGGAGAGAAAGGTGAATGGACAATCAGTTGTCCAGTCAGGTTCATACAGTACTAATCAGTTAAGTCTGCTGTCTTATATGGGTGCAGTTTGTGGCATCCAAAGCAATCACAATAGCAAGATCAAAGATTACTGATCACAGATAACCTTAGCAAGTATAATAATAATGAAAAAGTTTGAAATCTTACTAGAATTGGGCACCTGGGTGGCTCAGTGGGTTAAAGCCTCTGCTTACGGCTCAGGTCATGATCTCAGGGTTCTGGGATCGAGGCCCGCATCGGGCTCCCTGCTCGGCGGGGAGCCTGCTTCCCGCCCCCCCNTTACTAGAATTACCAACATGTGACCCAGAGTCATGAAGTGAACAAATGCTGTTGAAAAATGGTACTGGTAGATTTGCTCAACACAGGATTGCCACAAACCTTCAATTTGTGGGAAAGAAAGCAGTAACCACAAAGCACAATAAAGCAAAGTGTAGTAACACAAAGTCTCCCTGTACAGACCCTTAGTCAATCCCCCTGATTTCAGACCTATTAGTGACTTTTGCCCTCTGTTATATGTGTCAACTCCTAATGTAAAGTTTTTCTGGGTTTGCTGGACAGACAGGGTCCCTCCCTGAGTCTTGAGGTCCTTGAGTCTCAATGTGCGTTCCTCAAAACAGCAGCATCTGTGTCACCTGGGAGCCTTGTCAGAAATAGAGAATCTCAGCCCCATCTGAGACCCACTGAAGATGGGCTCAGAGCCATGGACATGCATGTTAAAGTTTGAGAAGTGCTATTCGGAAGAAGCTAATTTCTTCTATTCTGCTTAGCTCATTAATATTCTTTGATCTGCTCTACATTCAGAAATTAGATGAGATCCCTCATCTGCTCCTTGTTTTTGATGCTGTGAGCATATATTCTTTTATCCTTTTACTATCTTTTCAAGGGGGCCTTTGGTAGCAGAAGAAACAAATGCTTGTGTCAATTCCACTTTCTTGAACTTTGGTCCTACTTCTCACATTATGGGACTTTCTCTCAATCACTTTATTTGGAACACCAAGATATTCTTTCAGGAAGATTGAATAGCTTGAAAAGGGCTCACTCACTGTTACTTCTGAATGCCAGTATAGAGGTTGACTGATAGAAACAGTAACACAGGAGGCACCTTTGATGATGATGTAGTTTGTATTCCTGAAAATACAGCCTCATTATTGCAAATGCTACATGTTCAAAACAAGCCTTTTAAAGATTGGTTTAAAAAGAAGTAAAGAAGGTAGTTATCTTGAGGATTTCAAGAATATACACATAAAGGAATAAAGAAAAAAAAACACTAACCCAATGTTATGCAAGCAGGTACCTATAATAGGAAATAAACTGCCCCAGGGCAGATTTTTAAAGTGCTATACACTCAGATTTTATTTATTTGAGAGAGAAAGAGAGAGAGAGAGAGAGCGAGGGAGGGAGAGAGAGCGAGCAAGCACAAGCAGGAAGGAAGGGCAGAGGGAGACGGAGAAGCAGACTCTCTACTGAGGGAAGCCAAATGCAGGGTTCGATTCCAGGACCCCAGGATCACAGCCTGAGCCAATGGCAGACACTTAACTGACTGAGCCATCCAGGTGCTCCTGTACACACAGATTATAAAAGTGCTGTATCACAAACAGCCTGGATGGAAGTGAGGCAGTATGTTCCGGGACAATGTGTAGATAAGGCAGGGGCTCTAGTGATGATCTACAGCAGAGATGAAAGTGAAGAGCTGGAAAAAATATTACTTCAGAAAATGTGAAACTGGAAAAAAAAATAGCATATATACTTTGCAACATATATAGATGTATGAACATACGGATATGCAGATATGTGTACATATATCTGATTCTAAATGTACATATAATGAAATTGAAAAACATTAGATTTTACAAGTAGACATTTCCCTCTACAAAGTTATTTGTGTTATCTCCCTAACTTATTTTTTAAGTGAATCTTCTCATTAGGTAAATGGGAATATTACCTTATATTCAAGTCACTTTATATGTGGGCATGTTTCGTACTTTTCAATTCTTTGACATTCAGTTTAAGAGAAAGTGACTCTTGCCCAGGTCTAACTCAGATTTCTTTCTTCCGTGTTCCCACGACACCTCTCAGGAGCCTGGTTTTAAGAGTCATCTCACATGGAGCTGTCATCACCGGTTAACGCATTAATCTCTTCTTTTCGACTTTCACTGTCCAATATAGTAGCCACTGGCTACAAGTAGCTTTTGAATCTAAATTTAAATTAACAAAAATTAAATAAAATTTAAAATCCAGTTCCTCAGTCACACTGTCACATTTCAAGTGCTCAGAGTCCACATGTGGCCAGTGGGAACCACACAGGACAGTGTAGCTATAGAATAATTTCACCATCAGACAAAGCTCTGCTGAAGAGAGCTGCTTTAGATCAGGGTTTCTGAACCTCAGCACCACTGATATTTTCTGTCAGTGCTGCTTTGTCATGGGGGTCTGTCCTATGCATTATAGGATGCTTAGCAGCTTCCACCCACTAGGTGTCAACAGTATCACCCCAGTTGTGACAGCCCAAAAGGTCTCCAGACATGGCCCCTGACTGAGAACCAATATTCTAGACTGTGAACATCTCAACAAGAAGAAATTTGTTTGTTTAGCTTTGTGTTCCATATAACCGAGACAGTGTCTGGTGCACCACAGGGCCTCAACGTATGTTTAGGCATGAAGAAATGAAGGGAGACAGAGAAGGCCTAAGACATGGGTGTTTTCCACTCTAACAATGGGAAAATTCTTCTCTAGTTTAAAAGAAAAAAGCCAATAATAAATCCATTTTGATATAGCTACCTTTGCCTAGAAGATCGATGAATGATAAAGTATGCCTGGCATCTGTTCAGAAATCTATACTTCATAATTATTATCAAAAAGGTAGTAATGATGCCTGACATTGAAATAAAATTAAATCCCCTGTACTATAGCAAGGCATCTCAAAGATAACAAATGGAGATAATGATTAGAACCTCTTTGAGAATATGCCCGGTTTTACATGGGCATGTGAAAATTTATGCAAGTTCTCCAGAAAATGTAACCCCTTAACTCATATCTAGAAAATTATTTGCCAAAAATATTGTAATTTTTTACATTATTCTTCAACAGCAATTCCACAAACATGAATACAGTGATCTTGTTGGCTTTATTTTGCTCATATAGATATAGGTTTCACGTTTCCAAACCAGAACGACTGGCAGAGTTTTTGTGGTAAGGCCTTTTGTAAATTGCTTCCTGACCTGCTACAAAGGTACTACCACCACCACAGGAGTAGAGGAAGTCAGATGGCTTTCTCCCCCTGCCACACTGGCTTCCTTACCGTTACGTCAAATCCCTCCCATTCTGAAACCAAAGGAGAAATTAGTGGCTGTGTCCTTGCTGCCATTTGTGACAGGCGGTCTGAGCAAGAAGGCCTTCACTCTAGCCCTGCCACTTGGCCAAAGCCACTTACCAGTTTCTTTAGCAAAATGATGAGTCCCAGTTGGGGTTGGGGGAAGGGAACGTCTTTAGAAACTGCAAAGCACCAAACAGATGCCAGGTTCACTTTTATTTAAGTATTTTAGGAAAGGTGATCAAGTTTTTAGCAGAGGGACTAGGGAAAAGCACACACTAAAGAGAACTGTTAATCCCAGAGGCAGGTTTTAGGGGAAGTGTGATTTAATAAAGTAAAAACAAACACTGATGAATGCCATGTCACTGGGGGGATAGTCAGTCTTTTGGTCTACCTTTCTGAGGAATCAGCTGAACAAAGGTGTTCCTACTCTTCTTAGGTTTCTGATGAAATCCTGAAAGCTCTTTGAGCACCTGTAGGGATTATTTATTTGAGGAGTTGAAACTCACTTCTAGAGATATTTGCCAGGGCAAATTAGCATATTGAAAAATGAGATGTACCATAAGTGAAACCCTAGTTCAGATGCATACCAACCATCGGTCTCTGGGTCTCTATGAGGCCAGGGAGCAAGCACCACAGTTAAGTTCTGGTGACTTACTCTCACCACGTCTACCTCTGTTTTTATAAATTAATAATTCTAAGGATAAGCTTCTTTATGGTCACAGGAGATCTGTCCTAGAACACATAACCAGAAGGTGCTTTTGAAAATAACCTCAGAAATTTCATAAATTTCATTAAATGATGCATGATTTGTTTGGAGCTGCATAAAGACTGGGGTGCAGAATGGAAAAACTCCTTAGAGGTACCTTTTTACTCGTAGCATTCTGACCCTCGGATTGAAATGATGACTTTTTTTTTTTTGTCCAGAAGGACATACAAATGCCAGCACTGCTCACCACGCAGATAACACAAGCAACAAGCTGGCTGCCATGACTCCCTGGACGTTCTGGAAGAAAAAGCGGCAAGTGGGAAAGACAAGGCAAGGGAAGAGGGAGCCAGGCACTCGGGTCTTAAAAATAGTCTGCCACGCGAATCGTTAGCTTGACTGTAAACATTCAGTAAGAAAAGGAACTAACAGAGTGAGCCTTCACATTTTAGAAAGCACGTCTGCAAAAACCCTTTAGCACAAGAGTTAACTTTTCATTACTCTCTTTTAAGTTAAACTTCATCTAATGCAGATCCCGAGAGCTCCAGGGAACGTGTGATGCCTACAATGAACTTTATCGGGTTGTGTCTCTGTGGCCACTTTCCAAATCACACATTCACCCAGCAGAACCTTCAGGTCACATGAGGAAGGAAGTCTTCGGCTACTGAAGATCATTAGTAGCACTGAGCAAAACCACTGTCAGTTTCTTGGGGTTGGCCTCCGATCACTCATACAAAGGACGGAAAATTGTTGGCGCCACTGGACCTCTGCCCAGCTTAGCCGGCAGCGGAGCATATGAAAGGCTCCTTCTTTAAAACCAACACGCTGGAAGGGGGCAAAGGGTGGCAGGGACCCCCAGGCACATTAATCAGCAGGGGAATCGGCCCGATGTCACCTCCTGCTGGGCTTCACTGCCCAAACTGCATGTGTCAGCGACTCCCAGGAAAGGGGAGGCCCCAGAATAACACTGGAAGCATCAGATGTCCTCCCTTCTCTTCATATGGAAAGCTCATCTCAGAGGTGTCAGGATAAAACATGAGAACGGCATTTGTCCTCAGAGACAAACACGAGTGATTCACTGTTTCACGACACAATGAGAGGAGGAGGACACTGTAATAAAAACTTTATAAGGTGAAATCTAAATCCTGAATGCAGTACACATTTAAAAAACTTTTTTTTTTTAAGTTTTCTTCCTTTCCTTTTTCCTCCCCTTCCTGAGGGAACATAACACAATGTAATTAAACGGTAAATTACTTGAGAGAGAAATGTTTAGACTCATGACAAATCTTTGTGCAGAAAACAAAACTTCACACCCCACACATATTTTGGATGACCCAGTTCTCCCAGCAAAAGAGAAAACTATAATCAAGGTTCTTTAAAAAAACAATTTTCAGATGGAAGGGCAGTGAGCTGAAAAATCTTCATTATTTAAAAGTAAGGTAATTTATGGAGGCAGAAATTAACACGAACCCAAGTTGCTCATTAAATAAATAAAATAAATTAAGAGATGACTGGTTAGCTTTTCTCTATTTCTAGTGAAGGTCTAAATGGGAAAATACGCTCTCCTTAAAATTGCAATGTGCACATTCCTTCAAATCCTCAGAACGATTCCAGTATTCCTGTTCATTAGAAAATGAACACTTTTATACAGACCTAACTGAATCATCAAGGCAGAACTTGGGTTTTAGCTAAAATTCATTTCAAAAAATTAAAGAAATTATTAAGGGTTAATATTTTAAAATCAAGTAGTTAAAATTGAAAAGGGAAAAGTTACTGATTTGCAGGTTAACATGTTTGGCATGCTTTGAAATTAAACCGGCTGACATTAATTTCATCAAGTAGCAAGAAAATGAAAGATACTTTATAAGGTTTCATTAAGCGTCCACCGAAGGTTACAAAACATTTAAATCTAAGAGAGATTCCATTTAAAATGTTCTCAGTGGTGGAAAAAAAAAGTTGGTCTATTTTAAGATACTAATTTCCATCTGGCAGAATAGACCCAGACCTACAATGCTGCATTTCCCTGAGCAATTGCGCTGAGGTCCCGGGGCTCCTGGGGGTTACTGAGTGTCAGAGGCACCATGATACATCTTCCCTCCGTTGTCCCCAGTTGGGATCCATCTTTTCTTAGCGCATGACATCTGTGTGGAGAGTCAGCAACTCCCTCTTTCATTAAATAATAAAACACAGCAAAACCCTTTATTTACAATCTTTTTGTGAGGTTTGATTTAAGCACCAGCATTTGGTTTTTCTAATTTGAATGCAAGATTATTTTGCTCTTATAGAAAAGGGATTGAAAAGGGTTTCTTATTAAGCTATATCATATGTAAGAATTCCAGAAAATCTAATTTTTAAAAATCAGAAATTATAATCATATGGTTAAAATCTCAAAAATTCACAAAGGATATATTGAATTGTCTCCATCCATTCCCTGAGCACTCCCCTCCTCCCCTGCCTCCCTCAACCAGGCAACCACAGTAATGTTCGGATCTCCCTACCCGCCTTTTTAATACACTATATGCGCTGTTCCGACCTTACTTTATCATCTTATCCTATCTTAGAGGTGTTCCCATTTCATGAAGAATGTTCTTGTTCTTTCCTATGGCTGTAAGCAAATCATATTATAAAATTACCATTATTTGTTTAACTGTTTTAATTTAGGCATTAATTAGTTCTCTATTAATGGACACAGACTCCCCTCCCCCCCTTAAAAAAAAGGAAAACAATTGAAAAAACTGTTTTGGACTCTTAAACCTTATCTTGATTCTGTTCTGTGGGTCTAAGAAAGAACATCTGGTTACTCGGGTTTAATTTTTTGGTTCTTGAGTTTGATCCAGAATTGAAGTCTGTCATCTGTCTGTTGTAAATAATACAGTATTCTACCTTTAATTTTTATACTTTCAAGAAGTATTTATTAAACATCTAGTATTACATGTCTAGCTCTTGATACCCCGTAGGTATCAAGTAGAGGTAGAGATGGAGGTGGGGGAAGATGGTTTTAAAAAGTAGCCAGCATCCACTAGGGGTTCATAATGTTATTAATGAGACAAGTCATACAGACAACTCAAAAGGGTCCAGAGCACTATATAATCAGGTGTCAAAATAACAGCTGCATGAGTTTAAATGTTCCTAGGTAAGTTAGTAAAAAATAATTTTTAGAAATTGTTTAAGATAGCAGGTGTTTTAGTCAGAAACCTTTGAATTCAAATGTAGACGCTGCCATTTACATGATCTTGGGCAAGTTCTTTTCAACTTCTCTTAGCCTCAGTTTCTCTGACTTTGTAAAGAGGATTTTCCTCCTATTTCACAGGTTTCCTAAGAGAGTGAATGAGATCACACATATCAACCTCTCCAAAGATAATGGGCCCCCAATATGTCACAGAGCCTTACTGATCTCTGACAGATAGATGACCTCTTACACACCAAGGATTAAAGTTCGTTTTTTATCTTTCACTGATTGAGAGAGAAAGAGAGAATTACAAATGTTAAGTGCTAAAATGAGATGATATATGACACAGGTGATAGCAGGAGGGACATGGACCCTCATTCTCCTCCGTAGGGGGAGACTGTTGGAGAAGCTTTCCTTGAGGACATGGTGACTAAACCCGCTGAAGGAGACGAGGAGTCAGCCCAGTACTGAGCACACAGGGACCCACAGCTGGGGACAGGGTGGAAGTGGCGGATGCTGGAGCAGGTCTAGTGCAAAATTCTACCTTCTCTGTTGTTACAGCAGTGGAAGTGATATTCCTAAAGGAGTACAGGTGCATTCTTTGGGGGAAGCTGTTATGTTCAATTCTGGGCATTTTTATCCTGCCTTTATAGAAAATAATGTGAAACAAAGGTGAAAAAAAGGGAGCTATGTCATGATAAAGTGATAATAATCACCTTAGTAATAGTCACAGTTAAATCGCTAAGTTTATGTCTATTTAGGTTTGATGAATCAACTATTTTATAAGTCCCTAGACTTTTTTGTATTTGTAACTCACATAGTAAGTGCAGGTAGGTGGGCATAAGTATCAACTGAATAGCTGACTGTGCTTTTTGATTATATTTTCTTATGATATCAATTTGGTCACATGGTAAAAAAAAAAATCACTGTTGTGACAAGGAAAAAGAGATTAATCAATTTAATGTTCCAGAGTGTCATTAGGGGTTTTTTCGTTTGCTTTTTTTAAAATTTATTTTTTGATTCCCTAGTGTCTTATCATCTCTAGGAGATACATGTCTCTGTTCCCAGTGGTTCTATTGTATCATTTTTGAAAGCCACGTAAACCTGAACTCAGATTTTGACATATGAAAGCCAGTAGAGACCAAATTAAATGCTCACAAATTGGTGTGTGTATGTTACCACATCACCACCAATGTAATAACTGTTACACTGTTTCACTAAACTCAGAAAGGCATCAGCTTGCTTGCTCTAATTTGTGTTTATGGTTAGATGTCTGTCAGTATTTTCTATTACATTGCTAAGTAAAGATATTTTAATGTCTCACTGAATCTGAAAGCATTTGGAGAACACTGCTATGTATTTTATGATGAAGTAGCTAACGTTCTTGCATTAGCAGAATAAAATCTAGCCATTCCAGTGTGCAGAAAAATATTCTTATCATGCAAATAACCTATAAAAGAGAGAGTGGATAAAGTAGTTGATGAACTGGTTATGTTAACATGTGTTTCTTCACTGAATTCTGTCAGCTTCTCCCTTTCTTTTTATAAAATTCTATGGATTTTTGCAAATCCCTTTCTTCTGCAGCCAAGCTCTCACTCAGAACAGAGGACACCTGAATTACATAAATCTCTATCACAAAGTTACATTTTCTGTGCAGAGCAAGAGCTTGTCAGGAAAAAGGTAATGAAGAAGAATAGCTTAGACAGAGGGATTTAATGATATCCAGCTGCTACTCTGTGTTACTTGCTGATAAGACTTTGTTTTAAGTTTACAATAGAGAAAGTTTGGGAAAAGGCTAAAAATTCATATACAGGAAGTGGAAGTCTTTATATTTCATTTGTTCAATTTCCGCTAACTCTTGCAATTATGTTCATACAAGGTTTAATCTTCGGAATGTTCAAATGTGTGATTGTAAGGCTTTAAAAATAAAATTTAAATTGCATCCAAAAGTGTAGAAATATTGCACCTTAGGGAAAAGACACTTAACCTATTTGGGCTCACCACATGTTTAGATGATAAGATAAACCTGAGAAAGCACAGATTGTTCAATGTTTACTATAATTGTATGTCATTATTGTGGTGATGTTTCTGCACTTACAAAACGGTAGGGGGTGGGCGGCAGGGTGGGGGGTGCGGAGAGCGCTTTTCCCCACTACAGGGGATGCAGTCATGGCTTCAAAACTATAGTGAGTTACCATAAAATTAGACAAATGCAACCTCTGAAGAATGGGGAAATCCTAAACAAATTACACTTTACTGAAGATTCAAACTCTAATACAATCAGAATTTTAGATTCCCAATCTGTTACTTGCATACACGTTGCTAAAATGGCCTTGCTCACAGTGCTGACCAGTGTGACAGACCCCACTACTAAAGCCTGAACTTTTCTATGGGCAGGAATGCATTATATTAACTCCTGTCTGGTAAAGGAAATAACCAGAAAAAAATCTCTGCGGGAGCAAAGCAATTATAATTCTCTCAAGAAAGAACTTCAATATCTACAATGTGAATACTGCCCTCAACAGATTTACTGCCATAGGACCCAAAGAGTTAAAACGAAGGAGCGATGTTCTTTCAGGCTAATGAAACCTTCCTGTCTGGAGTCCCTTTCCCAGTGAGTGGGAAAGGAACAGTTTGAATAGCTGGTGTTCTGTGCACTTTCCCACAGGTCTGGACAGGATCTCCAGCTCAGCATCTACAGCGCAGAGAGGAAGAGGCGCACGAGGGGCAGCCACTGGAGACCCAGGCCTCCCAGGGAGGAGGAGACAGGAGGACTGCACAGACACAACTCAGGCGCTCCCATATGGCTCCGCTGCCCACCACGACTCTGAGAGGCTTGACAAAGAAAAGCACTGCTTCTTTTTTCTTAAAGGGCAAAAGGTACACATGAAGGTCAGTGGCAGGTACCTGTCTGGAGGCATTTTATGCTATTGGTGCAAACCTCCCACAAGTTGAACTTAAAGGAATGTTCCATCCTTGCAGGAAGTCTCCAGATACAGGAAAAGCTAATAAAATGAAAAGGGAGGAGGCTCTGCTTTCCTTCCCAAACTCAGCTCCTACAACTTCTCACGTTACAAATTTGCAAACTAATTACTTAGAGCCAGACGTATTAAAAAATTTCCCCTTACAACTAAGTGAATATAGAGAGATTCAAAATAGAGGACTTGGCTCCAGACTTAGACAGGGCTCTGAATTTAAAAGTCTAATTAAGGCGAATCGTGTTTGCTATGTAGTTCTCGCAAACACTAGCATTATTGAAATTACTCCTAACGACTTAATTGATTTAACCAATACCTCAAGTTAAAGATTAGGCAATAATTAGTTCAGCCTGCAGGAACCTCAGTATTAGGAATGACAAGGTTTTCCACAATGGCTTTGGCTATTTTTTTTTCTAAAACATCAACTTATTTCTATGAAATTTTGCATTAGATAATTTCACTTTAAACAGACATATCAGTGGAAGTCAATATGGGAAATAGCTGAAATACTAACTTACATGGGATGACTTCTTGATTAGCATTAAGATTAGCATGGGGAGTGGAGGAATTCTTTTTTTCTTTCCCTTGGAGCTCTCTTTTGAAAGGAGAAAAGGGAAATGGCAGTATTTTGTGACTCATCCTTTTGAGCAGCATTCCAAGTGTGATTTACTTAATATAGCCCTATAAATCACCTAATGCAGAAATAATCTCAAGATCTGCATGTAAACATAGCTATTAAAATATTACAATTACTCTGTTTGCTTAGTGCTCATAAGGTATAGCTCATCTTAAGGTAAACACCTTTTTCCTGAGGTGGGGCATCTAAAGTAGCGTCCAAATTATATGCCCATCTAAGAATGCTGAATTTAAGTAAAATATCTTATCATCTAAGTATAACAACAAGTGTGTGACCAGGAAAGGGACTATTATACCTTTGGCTGACATTTTTCTGCTTTCAATTTGCTGTACTGGTTTGGAAATCAAATTTGCAAATTTCATAGTTGGCTATTATACTGGCTGGCAATTACTAATCACAGAAAAAAGTTTCAGCTCAGAAAAAGAAAAAAAAAAGTAAGCATGTCTTTTGACTACATTTGTTTTAGGGATTTGCTCTGAAACCACCACAGGGCTTTTAGTTTTAAACAAAAAGTAAGCCAGGGGACCAAGATATATCTGCCTTTTGGTAATACTTATTTTTGACTCACACGACTTAACTTTGTTTAGTGTGGTAATCTGTAACTGTAAGCAATCATCCTCCAGATTACTACCGGCTTAAAAACTGTAAGCCATCTACAATTACTAGCATGATCCCTAACCTCTGTAAGGTGGTAATCCAGTATTGGTTGTTAGCTGTCAAATTTATTTCCCTTTGGTGAAATATACCCTGGATTTAATTAGCAGTCATTCTTAATACTTTATGGAGCTGAGCCCAAGCTCTGTGGCTTTGACATTTAACCTCTGACCCTTAAATATTTACCAGCTTTTAAACTGGTTGTGTACAATTATCCCTTCAAGTATATCTCAGATCCATCATTTTGACCACTCTAGTCAATTCCAAGTCAGATGTACTATTCCAACTGATGTTGTAATTCTCTCCCAGAAACTGGAAAAAAAATCTTGTTGTTCCACAATGAGCTCTGTCAGGCAGAGCCAAAAGCACTTGTCACTAGAAGCTACCTGTGGAAGGAGCAGGGTGGGCTACTAGTCATGCTGACAATGCAACAAGGAGGCGGCAGGGCTGAGTGGCCGTGGGCCAATCTTTTGGCTCTCGTGAACCCTGAGCCTTTGTGGAGGTGTTTTTAAATCAGATGCACCTTTAACTCACAGTCATGAGACGAATACTTTGGGAACCATTTTTGTTCGTTTGTTTGTTTGAAATCAACTTTACTGAAGTATGGTTTGGGAAGTATTATTTTTTAAACTCCTCCCAAGTTTGTGAGGCAGCAGACACCTAGCGGGAAGCACCCATGAGGCAGAGATTGCATTTTTCCTCCTCTCATTTAAAGCCCCCATAGCATCTAATATACAAAACAAGTGATCTTCAGATGTTCAAATTTTAGGAACATATTTTAATCCAAAAGATTAGGAAACGAAAAGCCCTCATTAGGCAATAGCAAATGTTAAAAGATAAAATGGATATTGTTCCATGAAGACATTTCAAGACCTCACACCTGGGAGCAGCAGCTAGGCCATCACCTCAGGAATGACAACATGGCTCACATGTTCCACTTGCCTTAGACACACTTCCAGAACACATGCATCGTGCCTGGCAGGTTCTTGATAGCAGGTTCTCAATAACTGGTTTGGAATGGGTATTAAGTAAAGACGCAGACACAACAACAGCTTCACCAACGCAAAGGTGACAACCAGAAATGCCAAATAGGTTTGCACAAGCAGAAAGAAGAAGGTTCCTGGAAGTGAGAGTTCAGGGAGAAAAATAGAAGCATGTATTACTGATCTTCTCTCCCAACCTGGTGCCCCGTCCAAGCAAGAGAGGAAAGAGAGTGAGAGAGTATTTGCTGCTGCTAGTGGGGAGTCCATAAGCTGAGTCTAAATTAGGGCCAGATGCTAGTTTTTGGCTACTTTAAGAAAGCAAAGTCTGGGTCAGCTGCACTTCCAAGTAGAACACTGAGTAGAGACTCTGGGCTCTGGTGTCCAGCTGATCCAGAAGCCTGTTTTCTGTAGGGAGCCAAAGCAGGCAAGTGAACAGGCTGGACTTTTAAAAGGTCTGTAGAAGAGCCATAATGTGTGGACTCCAGTATTGTCTCAGTAAACGGCGTTTGGGTTGGGTAAAATGCCTCAGTGGCAGTTTGGTGCTTACTGGATCTGGCAGCTACTTACTTTGTGTGGGTGGACTGCTGCATAATCAAGCTCCACTGTATGCATAATACAAAATAAAAATAAATAGCACAGACTGAAATTTATGAGTCAAGCTTCCTTCATGTTTCCCCAACGTTGACACATGGACAAAGAGTATACAGAATTTAGGTATCAGAGACTGAACAAGCTGTACATTTTAAATTCTCTAGAATTTGTTTTCAAGTTTTGTTAACTAATGCTTTAGCAATGTTACCAAGCAGTAAAAGAATACAGTCAATACGTCTTGGGCATTTATCTTTAGGGATTGCCAAAGGGCTGGAAGTGCTAAAAATAAAATGGATGCCCTCTCTATAATCCCTTGCTTTCAGAAAATCCCCAAATATTTCAAGACATTCCTTGTTTCCAGTTTGGTCTTTAGTTCAAAGGTGAACTTTATTCAGGGAGGAGGTTGACTAAGCATATTTCAGCTATTTGTAAGAAACATGATACTGGAAAATAGTATGTTTCCTCCCAAACGCTAATGACAAAATGAAACTTACATGTAACCCAGCAAATTCACAAGCAGCTGATAACCAAATACTGAGGGTTGAAATGACTGTTTCTCTCTAAAAATCAGCTAATTAGAAATCACCCAATCTTTCTTAAAAGAGTCAGTTTTTTGTATCCTCAAACAAGTGAAATCATTTGTCACAAGGTTTCTAAAAACTGGGAAGGGGAAAGCCATTAATATTATAATGGGGAAGAGAACAAATAAAAATTAATATTTTGCATGCATGTTCCTACTTCTGCAATGTCACTGCTGTAGAAATTTCTCTGTGTGTGTGTGCGTGTGTGTGTGTGTGTGTGTGCGCGCGCGTGCATGTGGGCAAAGTGACACTATCAGAAAGGATGCTAACACATGTAATTGCAGAGGCTGAAGGACCTGGGACTTGTCGGGTCCATCACTTGGCTCCTTTCTCTTCATTCCCTTATAACCCACTGGCCAAGAAGTCCTGCAACCCTACCTCTGAAGTATTTCTCTAAAGATCACTTCCTCTCCAATTCTCCAACCTTAATCTTAATGCAGAATCTTCCCCATATCTAGTCTACATATCCTATAATTTGGAATGGCATTCAAACTTGGCCATGACATAAAAAGGCCTCTTCCTCAGGCTCATATCTCATTATTGTCATTCTCTATAGTCATGTACTATGGTTCCCTCCAAAAGGCCATGTCATTTCAGGCATCTGAACTTTCTGTACATGTTTCCCATCTACTTAAAATTTCTTCCTTACCTTCTAACTCCACTTATTTTTCAAAACTCAGCACAAAGATCCCCTCCTCCAGAAAGTATTCTGTGGTGGCTTTGTATAAATGGCTTGAGTGATTTCTTATCTTCTCCCTTCCTAAGAGAACGCCAGTATAGTTTGGGTATCCTTGTACCTCAGGGAAGCAGACCACAGCTCTAGTCTAAGATTATCAGAGCAATCCCACTCATTTGACTAGCAGAGGGCCAGAAATGGTATATGACCCAACACTAGCCAATGAGATAGGAGAGGCCTGCCAGGGAATTCTGGGACACTGGGCACCATCTCTGTTTCTGTAGATGGGAAAGAATGTGGCCCTCACTGCTGCTGGCAGCTGGCCTACAGTCATCTTCAGGGACCAGTCTGGGGAATGAAGCTTATACTATGGACAGCAGCGAGGACACAGCGTGGGTCCTGGGCAACTATGGAATAGCCAACAGTGAAGCCCAGCCCACCTATGGATGTCAGGTCATGCGTGACAATATATCTCCTTACAGTTAAGGCCAATTTAATTTGAGTTTTTCTGCTACTTCTGAAGCTATAAGTATCCTAATTTGGGAGAAGGGGCTGGGAGGAAGAAGACAAACTTCCTTCAAAGGTTGTAAAGAGATACAGAGGCTTACACTGTATATTTTTAGTAAAAGAATATCTAACTCTGCTACATGGTTGGGTTCTGCCTAGGCAGTAGGTAATGGAAGGTACAGACTATGAGTCACATGCTGATGTGCCAGTGTCATCACCCACACCCAAGTAGGTGGCCCTCAGAGTGGCAGGACGTGCTGCCTCGAGCAGCAAGTAAGTCCACTGATGTACCAAGCAGGCCATGACTTTGTGGATCAAAAGGAGTCATCTCTCAATCCTTCTGGGTCTCCTGACCCTATTTTAGAAAAGAACCTACATCAATGTACAGTTAAGGTGGAAAAACAACCAAACCACAATGACTGGGGCCCTATAGTGGCTCTCTCCAATGCAAGGCCCATGTTGTTAAAGCCTATCCTGGCTGAGCATGGGGCAGGCACTGACACTGCCATGCCCTACACCACTGGGTCCTCCAAAAGAAGAATGCATGGCGGGATGGGTGCCACCATGCCCACACAGCCTGTATGAAATGCTGGTGAGCGATGATGCCAGCCTTCTATTCAGACACCCACTCCAGAACATTTTTCCTTATCTTGTTCATAGGTTTTACTTTCAACATAAATATACAGGTGATCACAACAGCAACAAATATATTTATTGAATATCTACCCAGTACTGGGCACCCTATTAGTAGCTTTATATATGCCACCAGATTTAATTCTCACAGTGATCCTACTCACATGACTTATTACTCCCACGTTCACAACTGGTTAAGTGGCAGAGTTGGGGTTGAAACACAAGTTTGCCTCTAAACCTTACATTTTTCAAGTGTAGTATATTGCCTAAATAAAAACGTCCTTAAAAAAAAAAGACTCCAAGAGAATGAATTTTTTTCAGTTCAAAAAACTAGGGTGAGTCCTTGCTGTATCCTCGCTGAATGGATTATGTGTATTTGAACCATATAATAAATGTTCTACTTTGGTCTCTAAAATAGTTAATATCTCAGCAAACATACTTTGAACAGTTTTTACCTATTTCAGGATTAAACTTAAAATTCTTGGCATACCATCCTTTTCGCATTTAAGTTGCATCTTGAAACTTAAATGCTTGGCATATTTTTTACATTTAGTTTGAATTTTTCTGAAGTCACTGATAGTCTTCCTTACATAGAAAAATTTTCAAAACTTTATATCAAGAAATATAACAATCTACACCTTTTCTCTGGAGGAATCTAAAAAAATTCAGATTTTAGCAGTGTCTTTTTTGTTGTTTAAAATATTTTGGTTGGAAATTATGGCAAAGATAATGAATGTACACACTGCCTATACTGTATCTAGCAACTTGTATTACTATATGAAAATACATTTCAAAATAACTTTTGGCCCAAGTCCAAATACATACTTTTTACAAATACGCTGACTTCTCTCTTTGATAACCTCATTTAAGTAGGAATTAATAACAGAGAATTGCATTTGTAATCTTACAGTAACATTTCTTAATGTGAATGGATAATGACTAAATTAAGTGGCTCTCTCTAAATGAAATGGAAATTTGGCCTTAGAGGAAATCTTTAGGTTTATATTGCAGTGCTCAGTAAATGCTGCTATAGCTCAATGCATTTAAATCATGTATTCTTAATATTTCGCTCATGTTCAGACTGATTATGAAATTGACTCTGGCTACTGAGGAAAAGTAGGACATTTGAAATAATGACAAGAAAAATTGTTTTCATGTTGCTTGGCATTTTACATCTAAGATTGAGGTAATTTGTCAATATCATCATGTGACTCCCTAATGATTTCTATCTTACACATTAACAGTAAAATAAGTGGCTTATATAAGGTCATAAATGGAGTTAATGGAAGAAAGCAGGACGGATCTCATATTCACAGTTTATTATACCATGCTCAAGATTTTGTTTATGCTTTTAGTGGAAGAAAAGTATACCTAAATTCTCTCTGCAACATTTGTCAATGACGAACATAGATGTACACACATGTACACACCACACACACACACACACACACACAGTTCTCATATAAAATGCACAGATATTATATCAAAATAATATGCTGGTCCATAATTTTGTTTATTACCCAGCCACTTCACTGCTTGCAAATATTAAGTGGGTATCTAACATAATTGAGATCCTCTCGGAATGCTCTTTATTATTTTGTTCCGTTCACGGGGTGCCCTTCTAAGTTCTCACAGCAATATGCATGCATGATAACATAGTGGGGCAGGTTTGAGCCCCAGGTCTCAGTGTGGGTCTCTGGGAAAGCCACTCACCCTGTGACTTCCTTGGTAATATATAGTGAGGAGCTGAAGGAGAAGGCCAGACAAGGTGACTTCCAATGTCTTTTTATCTCTAAAATTCTTAAAACCAATACGAAACAAAAATGGGTTAAAGTGAACCACAGTTTATTTAAAAAAAAAATGACAGGGTTTCTCTTTAGAGAGAGAAGGAAAGATGGGAAAACTAAGAGTCCTGTTGGAATGGAGAAAGCGAGTCTGGAAGGCATGGGGAACACAGAGAGAAGATACTCTCTACATCTTTTGAAATCCTGCATTACAAACTTCCATCTCCTCCATTGGAGATTATTAAATTGCAACCTGTATTCTGGAAAACTACAGTTGGGCAAGAAGAGCAGGTGATGAGAGTAAGTGAAAGGTGGAGATGTGGCCAGAAGCAGGGTCACATTTGCCACATGACAAAGCCCCAGGAAAGCATCTGAGCAGGAGAGCATCTGAGCAGATATTTTTTAACATTAGAAGTTTTACAACCCATATCTTTTAGGATGTAGCAAATTTGTCAGTTTGACTCTATTGATCCAAGATGGCAAAAACCCTGGCAAAACAAATGGTTATGGTGGAAAAGACTCCACCATTAAAAAAAAAATAAAATTAACCGGGGGGCAGTACTACTAGCCTCTAGCAGGGAGAGCAGGGGAAAAAGAGCAGCTGGCATCATTCCCGACCCTTCAGAAGTACTGAATAAGCACTACTCTGTATCTTTTATTGGAGAGTGGGTAAAATATTCCTGAAGAATTCTGGAAGATCCCAAGAAAGACAATGGGAGGAGTGGTGAAATTTCCTTTCTTAGCAATGTTCAAAAGATCAAAATAGCAGAAGCCTATTCAGTCTGCCTTGGGTTTTGAAATGCCCCTAATATCTCACTTTTCACATCTGAACCTGCATGCCTCATTCTCTTCCACATTTCCCATACCTGCCAAATCTCTCCACACTAACACTGACTCAACATGTGTAACAAGGAACTCAGCTTCTTTTCTGCTGGCTGTGTGTCAACCCATTTGTTTTCTACCCCTATTAATGCACCACATGCCCCCTGTTAGACAAGCTTGGAACCCTAGAGTCATCCTTGATTCATCCTTCTACTCTACCCCAATATTGATCAGTTGGTAAATTCTACAAGGTCAGCCTATGCAACATCTTTCTCAACCAGGGTGAAATTCTAATCTGTGCTGGTCTTAGCATTTGGGTAGACCAAGACAGACAAGGTCCCTGACTTGAGAGTTTATAGTCTAAGGGGACAATAAGCAGCATAGGAGGAGGAAAGATAGTGACAAGATTTACACAAAACAAGTAGAAGTTACCATGAGAGTGGGACAGCAAGGGCATTAAGCCAAGCCTTGGGAGCTGGGGAAGACTCTGAGGAGGTGACACTGAAGCTGAGACTTGAAGGATGAGAGGTGAAAAGTAGTGGGTGGTCCAGGCCCTGAGATTACTTTAATCTTCCTGAAATCCACCTCAAATCATATCTATTTCCAATCTTCATGACTCTCCACTGCCTACAGAGTAAAGCAGACTTCTCAGCTTTGCATTTACATTCTCTATGCTCAGGCACCAACTAATTTTTCTATTTTCATCATCTAGTACTTCCCTTCAGTATGCAGTGCTGTAAACAGAGCATTCCATCATATATTCCTTGGTCACAGTCCTACTTTCTAGTCTCTATGCCTTTGTTCATCTACTTCCTCCACCCAGAATCCCAGGCAACTAAAATGCTATGTATCTTTCAGTGCCCAGCTCAAATGCCACCTTCCCTGTACAATATCCATGGATCTTGGCTCCTCCAACTCCCCTCCAAGTCCTCACTGCCCTTAAAGCAGAAAGCACTTTATCTGCACTCCGAACACCCACTGATACCTTTTCTTGACACTTACTACTCTGCCTTGGGCCACTCTTGCAGTTTGAATTAACAAAGCATTATCTTTTTTGAGTGCCAACCATGTGCTTAGCAGTGTGCTGTAAGCAAATGTTTGGAGGGAAGATGGTGGATTCTGTTTTAGATGCTCTGTGCATGAGATAACCTTTGAGACAAGGTGGCAATGTCTAGAGGGCAGGCTGTACAGGGCTGGGTGTGTGGAGAAATCTGGAGTGGAGACAAAAATTTGGAACTCTAGTGCACATGGCTGTTGAAACCCCAGGAAAGGAAGAATCACCACGGGGAGGGTGTTGTGAAGTATGGTGAAAAAGGCTGGCAGGCGGGAGTGGCTCTGTATATATGTCTCCTCTTCCATTAGAGTAGTTGTCCAGCTGGCTCGTTCTTTGCTGGTGGGCTGGCCTGTGCACTGCAGGAGATGTAGCAGCATCCCTGGCTTCTCCCCGCTAAAGGCTAGTAGTACCGCCCCCAGTTAAAACAATCAAAATTGTCTCCAGACACTGTCAGCTGTCCCCTAGCGACACGATCACCACTGGTTGAGAAATACTAGCCTAGACCTGTAAGTATATGCTCTAAGGATGTTTCTTTCTTTCTGTGATTTAGTCACTTGATTAAATTATTAAGCAAATACTGTGTATCTATAATGTATGAAGCATTTGTGATAGCACTGAAAGCCTGTGCTAGATGCTTGATACATATTCGGTAAATAGATAAAAAAAATGCTACATTTCAGGAAAAAATCTAGCGAGGATTTTCCAAAGGAATATGACTACCAGAAGCATGTAGATCAAATGGTTTAATGTTCATGCATCCACGGGCCACATATTCTAATGAACAGACAACACAGGCAAGCAGGAATATAGTGACTCGATGTATAGGATCTTTCTTAAAGCAGATAACGTAGGTGAAGAAACAAATGTTATTTCTTTTAGTCTCCAGATGCAAAAAAAAAAAGTTTGTAGACTTGTAAATAAGCATAAAATAAGCACAAAACAGGAAAGCTTCTTATTTGTGAATAACTTGTAAATACGCAATAAATGTCCTCAGGTTATGCCAAGTAAGACAATTTTGTCATCGCAAAAACAAATCCTAGAATTGCTGTTGCTGTAGCTTTTCCTTGAATCATACTTTCTTAAATCTTTATCATAACCTCCTCATTCTAAAACGAATATACCATAAGAATTACCCTATTATTTCTAGAGAATCAGAAGTTCAGATTGAAGCTCTTTGCCCTATTATGTAAAACAGCAACATCATCGGTATTATGACAGTTTTGCAATCCCTTCTTTCTATCTAACAAAGAACTTTTTAAAACCTTTTTCGTGGAGCCAGAATTGCTCAGAAAAGTGAGTGTTCTTTGCAAAATATGAAGTTCGTTTTTCACAATAAGGAAGTTAGGTCTTAAAGAGCTTTTGTACCTGAAGACATTTGCTGCATATAAAATACCATTTGTTTCCCTGTAAGTGATCCTTACGTGCTCCAGTGCAGAGTATCAGGGACATCCTATTTTTCCTGGTGCGTTTTCTTCCTAATTCTCCGCATTTATCCACATGCAGCTTCATGGGCCTTCTGTTCCAAATAAAGTACCTCCAAATAAAGGCACAAACTGGCAGCAAACACGTGGCAAACTTCTGAATAGTTTCTTCCTTGTGCCAAGTTGCTATCGGATGTAAATACATTCCCAGACTGTGTTAAAAATGCCCCCCTGTTTGGTTCAGCTTCAGTTTCTATTATCCAAGTTCTGTTCATTAGAAACTCCTTATTATGAATTTAAGTGTCAAAATCCGTGTCGTCTTAAGGCTCTTCTGCACACACATGGTAAAACTTTCATCTAGGCCTCTAAACACTTTTCATCTCTGTCAGTTTTCAATTAATTTACAATGCTGGCTTGTTTATCACAACTGGAATTGGGCCAGGCCCTCAGTGTATTTGATGAGTCCTCCAATAACCCTGAATGCACCTGTTAATTTTGCCTCTGGGTAAACAGTTGAAAACTCCTCAGCTATTTCCTCAAATTGGGTGGAAACAAAGAAACATGAGATTAAAAAAAATGTCTAGATTAGGGAATTGGAGATGCATTAATTTAAAAAGGGAACAGGGTCAAACTAGGGGCTAGGAGGCTAATAAGCACAGAGCACACAGCAAAAAAGCTCCCAGCAGGGTAAGAGTTCACTTAATTTATCCAGGCGATCTATTCCAGACGCAGTCAATGATACATTATTGGATCCAGACCTGCAACTGCTTCCTAAGACCAACCTCACGTAAGTGTCATTGGCCTCCCTTTTAGAAATATCGCTGTTACCCAAACCTGTTCACAGGGAGGGCTTTACTCAGCTGGTAACCCACTAACTTTTGTTCTTTATGATGCTCCCTCTAATTCCCTTCTCTGCTGTGGGAATTAGGCATAACAACCACCATGCAAACCGCAGAACACCCAAGTTGATCCTACTCTACGAGATTTTTAGTACTTTATTACATGGAAAGCCAATCCCAGGGATAACAGACTATAAACAACAGCAAATGCTCTATCAAGCAGGCTGCACAAGGTTAAGGACTTTGAGAGATTTACTGGAAGGGTTTGTGGAAGGGGATGTTCCATCAATCAAACACTCTTTCTTACACGTTAGATTAAAAAAAAAGAAGAATGGAACATAAGACAGGCCAGTTAAGACATCTAGAAAACACTTGTTTGTTCCAAACAATGAGGGGAAAGGCTGAGTGATTACTATAATTAAGACTGTCTTCTAACCTTTTAATTATTATTAATGTGGGGAGCTATAAGACTGAAAAGATATATTTTATTGCAACAGGAAGTAAGTTTTAGGTGTTTGCTGATGTCATTTAAACATTTAAATATTTAAATGCATTTGGTGAACAATAATATAATCCTATACTCATATTAAAGGGGTTTACTGGAAATAACATACTTTATTAAACTTAGGAGCTTCAGGGCAGGAATTCGCTTCTTGCTTGTGCTGCTATCTAATTGTTTCAGAACACACATACTGTATAGCAGAGCCCACATTGAATGGCAGAATTTAATATGGGGAGCGTGTTTGTAGGGCTATAAATACAGGTCAACTAATAAGGAAGTGATCACCAATAGTGAAGTGCTAGGGAGCTTTTCCTTATGCTGGTATTTACCGCTAAACACCGTACTTTTAAAAAGTGATGATAAAAAAAAGCTGAAATTGAGAACTACCCACAGAAACATGAACTGCTTTTAATGACAATCTGGGGTGACTCTTCCGTCATTTCTATAGCAAGGGGATCTCCATCTCCCAAGTGCCTCTTCTGTTTCTTATTCACAATAAGATTAACCCTTTCAGCAGACACCGCTGTGCTGTTTCTGTAACAGATCCAACCCGTGTCTCTCGCTCTTGCCGAAAGCAGATGGGAAAGAGGGAGAGAAGCTCCACTGACACTAAATCACACGGACTCTCAGAAAGGAGTTGAGAGGGTGACGTGGAGTGCATGCTTCTAAATAAAAAGTAAAGTATTTTCTCATCCTGGGCCACAGAGGATGCTCTGAAATACGTCTCTTCTATAAATGTCACTCCAACCACCAGGATTTTGGAGGCAACTGGAATGCAAGTTACCCTTTTCAAGCAGCAGCAGCTGATGGAAACACAGGGATATGTGCACTCCCTCAAGAGGTCGCAAACGCCTGTGAATGAAGGCGTGGACACAAATGTGCAGTATGTGGGCCAAGAACTTACAAATAGTAAATTAAATTTACAAGGGCTTCTTTCTGGTCAAAATCTTTCAAGTAGTTTTTCTATGAAAATAAAAGGTTTTTGCTTAATGACAACTCAAAAATGGAAGCCAACACGCATATGTTGAATCTTTGGTACCCTTTCCATTCTAGACACAGTGATACATTTTCTGGCCTGTGCTCTATAGCAAACCAGTTTAAGAGCATATTTTATTATGCTCTTAAATATTTCAGTATTTTCCACAAGTTTTCCCCTTCATTAAAAGATGTTTTTCCTCATAACTCATGCTTTGATAATTTTGCATTTTATCTTTCCCATTCTCACTTCTTTCTCTTGACTTTCACTATTAACCACCCCCAACTACTTTTTCCATTCCTGAGGATGGTGAAGGACAGTAGGAAGGGGCCATCAGTCATGAAGTTTGTTTATCACTTGGAGAATGTTCTCATTTCTGTCCTTATAGAGAGGAAGAGGAAATGCAGGTGGGCCTTTGCTAGAAGTCCTTCCATTTCTTTTCTTCCCTTCCCACCAAGTGCACATAGGAAACTTCTGAAAAGTATCTGGGACCTGCAATATTGCCAACATCAAGCACAAAGTATAGTTGTTTTGCGAGAAGTTGTTTCAAGATTACACAAGGAGATAACAGGGTACGTGTGTGTGTGTGTGTGTGTGTGTGTGTGTACTTGTGTGCATGCACTTGGACAGTTATGTGCATGGAACAAGACAAAAAATATTATTTTAAGCTGTCCATATCTGCTATGTTTAAACTACAGAGTCTACCAGGAAATCAAAATATTAAGTTAGACTAAAGAGAAGTCTATTAGAGAGGGTACTTATCATTGGGCAATCATTTTAACAGGTTCAAGACTCAGTTAATATAGTCTGAAAGATGGAACCAGAAGGCATCATCATCAGTTTGATATACCATGGGTGGTGAAACATACAAATCCTATGTGGATCAAGCCTAGTTATTCATTTTAGCAAATCCCCTGAGTTGAATGAATGAGTCATGCACGTAAAGTGCATTTTTTATTTTAAATTATTTCCCCCACTCTGATATCAGTGCCAAATCCTTCCCCTCCTCAGTCCTTTAGCACCATTCAGAGGCAGACAATGCCACCACTGTTTTCAGAACACAGACACGGTCAAGAGTGGAATAATATAATGATGCCATTCGAAGCAGGGCAGCTAAGGTTGTGTCAGCATTTCCATTATAAAAATCTCTTTTCAAGGATTAATATCTCAGTTGTAAAAATTCACACCCAGGTAAAATTTGGTAGCAGAAACAATTTCATTTTGTAAAATTGGAAAATACACTTGCTCACAAAGTCATATTTTTAACGCACACCAAATCCTCACATAAGATATGTGAGCAGAGAACTTAAAGATGAATATATGTCTCTGTGTGTGGTTGAGGACACTGGCATTGAGGCTGACCTTGGTGGCTTTATTTTACTGAAACTAAGGGCAAAAATACCATGTACTGAATTGGGATTTCAGTTCTAAAAACTCAGATTTTGATGTTGTATTTTTATTTGAGAGAGCCAGAGTGCAGGCATGAGCAGGGGTAGGGGCAGGGGTGGGGGAGAAGCAGACTCCCCACTGAGCAGGGAAGCCTGACCCAGGGCTCAATCTCAGGACCCAAGGATCATGACCCCAGCCAAAGGCTGACGCTTAACCCACTGAGCCACCCAGGTGCCCCTCAGATTTTGTTGTTATAAATACCAAAACACATGAAGTCTGAGGACAGATTGCTAATATTTTCTGTTAGTGCCATCCTCCAGCACTATCTAACCTCCATCCATCCTTATAGAACAGTGGTTCTTGACTGGGGAAGATTTTGCCCCCCAAGGGAATTTGGGAATGTCAGGAGATACTTGTAGTTATCAAAATTGGGGTTGTGGGTACTACTAATGGGTGGAAGCCAGGTATGCTGTTAGACACAAAAGACTGAATTATATGGCCCAAAATGACAACAATGGCAAGGCTGAGAAACTATTCTGTTAGTTAGTGCCGAGAACCCTACTGCAGAGCCATCCTCTTTCGGTATATGAGCACATTAGGTACAAAGCTGTCCACAGCTCTGCTCCCTGCTCTTAGGAAACTCAATAATCCAGTAGGGAAGTACGCTTCATTCACAAATAACCTTATTCTCAATGTCCCGAAATGTCCTCAAAAGTTTGTCTCTTTTCTTTTTTAAAGATTTATTTATTTATTTCTTTGGGAGCAAGGTAGACCACGGGCGGGGGGAGAGGTAGCAGGAGAGAATCCTCAAACGGACTCCTCACTGAGCATGGAGATCGACATGGGCTTGATCCCATCACCCCAAAGGGGATCATGATCTGAGTTGAAATTAAGAGTTAGACGCTTAGCCAACTGAGTCATCCAGGCGTCCCTCTGCGTGTCTTTTCTTTTTAAGTTGATAGAAGACACTTTAAAATCTCAGATTAATTATGCTGGACTATTGCCTTTAATACAGAATGAATTTTTCAAAAGCACAGACATAATTAGAAAATAGAAAAGAAAGATGAGAAATAGAGAGATGTGCTAGGAACTGATGCTTATTTTTTACATTTTCATTATAGAGAAGAGTACTGTTGGGCCAGAGTACATGTGTAGCTGTCTAAAAACAAAACAAAACTCAGAGCGTCTAGTTTATTATGGGTACTCATTTGGCATTTAAAAATCCTTCATTACAAAACAAATGAACAAAGAAAAAAAAAGACAGAGAGAGAGAGAGAGAGAGAGAGAGAGAGAGAGAGAGAGAGAGAGAGGCAAACCAAGACACAGACTCTTAACTCTAGAGAACAAAGTGGCGGCTACCAGAGGAGAGGGGAGTGAAAGGACGGGGGGAAGAGGTGATGGGCAGTAAGGAGTGTGCTTGGCATGATGAGCATTGGGTGAGGTATGCAAGTGTGGAATCACTGTAACTGGAATTTAAATAAACACTTAAAAGAACAAAGAGAAGAATCAGATTAAAAATAAATTAAAAATCCTTCATTTATCTATGACAAATGCATAGCTAACTCATATTTTATTTTATTTTCCAATTCTCATACTTTAGCTATCTGTTAACCAATCACTCAATCTCCCTACTTAGTGTCAGAAAAGATATTAGGGGGCTCTCTGCCTTGATGATCTACTAGAGGAACTGTATGGAAATCCGAAGGAGATCCCCAACTCTGATTCATTCGTTGGTGTCATTTGCTTCTCCAGTTAGCATCGATTTGCTAAAACCATCAATCAAGAAATATATTCTGGTAATTCAAATTTCAATTCCTTTTCTTTCTTATTTCTACCATTGAGAGGAGGGCTTGCTTCCTAAAGAATAAGTGAAGAAGCAACAAGCTAGAGGCTGGGCAGAGTGAGCAGTTAAAACTAAACAGAAAGAGTTCTATTTTTGAATTGAGACAGACCATGGCAGAATCTAGAACTCATGAGTTCAGTGATGGTGGATTCCACTGCCTCAAAACACCACTGGCAGGACTGTGTATGATCTCTTTTCTCCGCTCTCTTGATGGTTACCATGAGTGAGTGGCAAACGATGTCAAGTGGCAGAGGAAAAAGAACTGAAGGGATAATATGTTAAACAAAATATTCAACTGGACCAAGCAATAAAAATATTACCTTTGTTAACCAAAATACAGTGTGCTAGCAGGATGCCAAATAGCAGATTGACAGGAAGCCAATATTTTTCAGGAGAAAATATACACAAATTCACCATTCCAGAATTTGAAACATTTAAAATGGAATTTAAATTTACCTTTCTAACAAATTTTAGGCATGGTACCACATGTTCCTCTCCCTTCTCTCTCCTACTATGGTTACTACTTCTATAACACACACACACACACACACACACACACACACACACACACACACACACACACACACCCCCACTACACATGCATGCGTGGACACTGGCGAGAGTCTGGAGTTGTGAGACTGGACTTACAAACTAATATTCATAGACACTAGGTGTGTCTGAGTATCCAACCTCTCAACTCCAAAATTTCTCTACAACAGTTTCAACATCCCCCAGAATTCTGGACGGCTGAACAATGAACATTTGAACACTTTCTGGAAATCCAAACCTCCCTGTAAGTGCACAGACCACCGCAGGGGATAAGGCTTGTATTTCGGAGTATGGTTAGTGAGGATCAATCATGCTAGTTGTTGGCGGTAGTGATAATGGTGGTGCATGTGTGTTTAAAATACCTTAACTATTTTCATCCCCTGATTCTAATGAATAAAGTTGCTGAAAATGGAAACCTTCTTGATAATTCACCTGGGCCTGCTGCCATGTCACAGAAAACTGCCCTCTAACCTACCTGCTAGAGGTTGCCTGTATCTATTCCTACTTACAACTCAGCACCTCCACTCTCTGCCTTTACTTCCATAAATCAGAAAACTCCTCCTGGCCCTAAAAACATTATTAGCTACCATATGGAGTGCCAAACTTTGCCACTGATGTAGACATTAGCTCTTCAAATGGCTGAGAGCTAACCTATCTGCACAATTTGCATTTTAATAGTCTGCAGCTGCAGCTGACTTGCTCACTTTATGATGGGGATGCCCCAGCTTTGCTCAAGACAGGCTACACTGGCACGCTGCCAAGAGCATGACAGCTGTAGCTCATTTGGACACACGCAACAGGGTAGAGCCTCTTATTTTCAGCAGGGTTCAACATGTAGGGGGCTCCACCCCAACAGCTAGCTTAAAAGAGCTTCATTTAGAAGAGCTCCCTATTAGGCTCGGCAGTTTTTGCTTTTGTTTTTTAGGATTTTATTTATTTATTTGACTGAGAGAGAGAGAACACAAGCAGGGAGAGTGGGATAGGGAGAAACAGGCTTCCTGCCGAGCAGGGAGCCCGATGTGGGGCTCGATCCCAGGACCCTGGGATCATGACCCAAGCCAAAGGCAGACACTTAACAACTGTAGGCTCAGCAGTTTTGATATGCCCTTCTACACATCTCACCCTTGTGATCAACCATGTCATTCCTGACAGTCCACATGGATGTGCACAGATTCATTCCTCATGTCAACCCTGGAGGTGAGTGACATAAATTATTGTATGCGATGGAGAGATAGAGCAAAAATATTACATACTCTTTATGAGTTTTTAATCACACTCATGGTCTAAGAAATGAAACGAAATCAGTCCTAGAATGCATATAGTTGTCCCACATGCTAATGAATTTGACACTCAAGTTCTTGGTGCTTTTCAGGGGGAATGAACGTGCCATGCATACACATTGGCAGCACCAGTGCTCAGCACTCACGTCTATCCTCTTGACTCATGCCTGAGGCTTGTGTCTTCAACAGTACCGACTTCGCTACTAAGTTACAAAGTGTGAAAGGGACCAGGTCTTAGTAGGAGAAAACACATACAGGGCATTCACAGTAGTGAATGTGACTGCAACTTGCTGTTTTGCATTTTGAGAACTCACCTGACAGCCCTATGTGTTGAGTTTGGTTCCAGACATCATTATGGGAAGCACAGGATTACAAACAACAGTTTGCAAAGCCCATGGACAATAAATAAGGCCTGGGGACACACATAGTAGCCGACTCTGCCGCATGCTTATGCTGAATCTGGGCTGAGGAGGGATGCCCATTCCAGGATCTCCAGCTCTTCACACTCTGAAAATTGCAGTTTGGCTCTGGCTGGTAGTTGGTTGTTTAGGGTCACAGGAGGGGCTAATTTGGAAAGTGAACCTAACCTTATTTTTATCAGGAATGGCCTCATAAGGTTGAATGTGCTGGCTCCCCATTTGTGAGTATAAGAACTACCAAGCAGAATGCAAATGTCCCAAAGCCTTGAGAAGATGATGTCTCTACTCTTTTTGCATATATATTACCAGGAATATAATGAAATGTATTTGTATTATTCATTATATTTTGTAACAGGACTGAGCCATGCTCCATGTGCAGAATTCTTGGTTTTGCTTATTAAGTAAGTCACAAATATGGCTGCAACCATTCTGACAATCTAGAAGCTGCCACTGCTAGGAGTCACATATGTGTAATTACCAGCAAAGAACACTGAGGCAGCCGTCCATAAACATCTTGGAAATTCAAGATAAAGTACAGCCACATCCACCACAAACTTGGGTTGTATTTATGAACATATGTCACACCATAAGGGGAAAGTGTGTATATTTATTAGAGTAAATTATGTATTATATTTATGAAGATCTATGTCATATACTTAAGAGTAAAGTTATAGAGCTCAGAGTTGGGAGTCCTCCATCTAATTAACCTATAACTCCAAATATCTCAGGATGTTGGATAAAACATATAAAAACAGACAAAAAGGAGCCATAAATGTAAAATCTTCAAACCATAATGAAACCGAGAGAAAATTGCTTAGACGTTACCCTTCATTTCTTGCAAAGTAAGCTCATATTTAAGTTCAGATGGACCGGGTTAACAATCACTATTTTTACTGTTAAAATGCCCCAGGGAAGTTATAAACGCACCAAATATGCTGTTAACCTTCCTTTATATTGTGTGCAGCTGTATGGCTTTGTACCAGGGACCAAACTTCCTAACTGGGCCAGCAACGTGAAAGAGGCTTTTTTCCAAAACCTTTCAATAACAATGCTTTGCTTGTCACTAGATTTCCATTTCGTTTTCTCTACTACTTCATACTAGTATTTGGTTTAGATTTTACTTATTCCAATTACTTTCTTTGGTTGTCATTTTTGCCGAGAAGTGTAATATATATTACCAAACAGGGATAAAAACAGGCAAAGAACATGCAATGCAGAGAGGGAAGAGTAAATCCAAAAGCTTATTTTTGACACCCAGAGTCAATACCTTCTTATCTCACAATCATTGTCACTGACAAGTTTAAAGATACATTTGTAACAACTCTGTTCCTTCCTGGCATCATCAATATTAAGGATTATCAACTGATCTTATGGAGAATTCAATAAAGATGATGGCTTTCATTCTCTTTTTTCTTACTGTCTACATGGGAGGTTAAAATCTATTCAATGTTTTAAAAGAGAATTTTAATGGTTTTAGATCATTTACAAGCTTTGGCAGGCTACATTAAAGAAGAAAATGTCAGCCATATTTCAGGGTTTTGTTTTTCTTTTTGTTTTTTTTCTTTTTTGATATGGGACTAAGATGACATCAGAAGCACTGTGGAGAGATTCTCTGGTCTGAGGAGACATATTCTGCCCTACTGGTTTATACTTCATGAACTTTGTACTCAGACCTATATAAAAAAATGGTGATTCAGTTTGAGCCCTGGCAGTGATTAACTGACTAGCTTACTGTTACATGATTTATCCATTTATTTATTTTGACATCCAGACCCAGCACTCACCTAGGAGATCAACAGTAAACACTGATACCTCATCAGAAAACAGAAATCCAACTAGGACCCCCTGTGCCACTTTAGCTCTAGTGATGGAAATGCTTTCTTCAAATACCCTTGCTTATACAAAGGTCATCTACAAACTATTTACCAAAATGAATCTCATGACACAGAACAAATAAAACAAAAACTTTCTTAGGCAGAAGGTCAAATTGTGCTAGGCTGTAGTATGTTGGATGAAAAAAAACTAATACAATAAATGAATTCAATTTGGTTGAGAATCACATCTTAGCTACAATGGCCACCAAAAGTGCAGTGAAATGAGTCTAACTGCCTTAACAAGTCCATACCGCATCACGATACTGTGCTTCAAACTTCTGCTTTTTAGGTAAGGAAAAAAATATCTTAAAGTCCTTGTTTCTGAATGGTCTGTGTCAAAAGACCACAAACCTCAGAGGGAGAGTTGGGAGTGTTGAGGTCCACCAACCCTGTCCTACCAAGTGGACCCGGAACTTCCTGAGATACCCTACTGCAAAATCAGGGAGCCTCCCCAGATGATTTCTACAGCCCTTTTAACAGTCACATTTGAATTGTGAACCATAACACTTGGTTGTACCCAAAGAGCAATCATCATAATTTATCTAATAAGTGCCTTCAAATAAATTCAACCTTTATTTTAAGAAAATACTACTTAAGTACAAATTTTAAGAGATTAGAAAAATCTTGTTTAGAATGAGTGGATGAGAGGCCTATAACACAGATTGACTTATACTGACCAGAAGACTGTCTTGTTCCCCGCTGTCGTTCTAAACATCATATTCTTTTTTTTTTTTTTAAGATTTTATTTATTTATTTGACAGAGAGAGAGCACAAGTAGGCAGAGCAACAGGCAGAGGGAGAGGGAGAAGCAGGTTCTCCACTGAGCAGGGAGCCTGACGTGGGACTTGATTCCAGGACTCTGGGATCATGACCCGAGCTGAAGGCAGCGGCCTAACCGACTGAGCCACCCAAGCAGCCCATAGACATCATATTCTAGTTAGAAGAGAGACTTACTTTAAGTAAGCAAATAAAAGTTAAAAAAAAAATACACACAAAAGAACACCTAACGGTAATGGGTTAAAAAAAGGCATATATGAATTCAACACAAATCGTTGGCCTCAGACTATTAAATATACTTAAAAATGTTGGGACTACATGTAATGTATATCTGATATAGAGTTAAAATGTTATTATAAAGTTCTGTCATTTTTTTCAGTTAAAAATAGGTGATCCATACAATGGACTAGTACTCAGCAATAAAAAAGGAAAAAACTATGGATATAAACAGTAACAGGGATGAATCTCAAATGTATATGCTGAGTACAAGAATCTAGACTGTAAAGTCTGCCTGCTGGAGAATTACATCTATATGGCATTCTGTAAAAGGAGAGACTATGGGGTAGACAACATATCTGTGATTACAAGGGGTTATAAGTAGGAGAAGGAGAGGAACAATATTTAGGTGATGGACTGTTCTGTATCTTGATTATCTTAATCTTGATTATGGCACTGGTTACAGGACTATATGTAGTTTCAAAAATCACAGAACTACACTGAAGAGGGCATATGTAAGTTACACCTCAACAAACTTGACTCAAAAAAAGAGCTGTTAATATTGTCCCCTTTTTGGGACAAGAAGAGTCTAAGATCTCATGTTGTAAGGTGTAAAATAGAGGTCTTAGTCCACAGGGTTGGATTTTTAGGAAGGTAAAATCTAACCGTACTTTTAGAAGGTTAAAGTTAAGCTCTTTAATTTGCCAAGTTACACAGCAATGAAACACTGATGGGAAGAAGATAAGAATCTGAATGTTTCTGCTTTTATTATGATTACACCACCTGGGCAAGGTCCTTCTCCCCATTCTGCTGGAGTGGCTGCTGGTCAGTGAGCAGCATGCTGGCATTTATGCATCTTGGCCCGGAGCCCACCAGCAGGGCAATGAAATCTCAGGTCTCTCAATTTAAGAATGTAATTTACAGAAACAAGATCTGTGTTTCCTCTGCCTTCCAGTTAGTGTACTGTTAAACTAAATAAGACATCTGCTTTTGAGCTGGATTGCTGGAGGGAAGTTTTATGAATTACCTGCAGGGTAAAATGCACACAAGGGGAAAACACCCTCAGGATGTGAAGGACCATAAAACCAGACTGACATCTCTGAAGTTCTGGGCTCATCATTCATGTGTTGAGTTAATGTTCATCCTAGGCGATACATATGTATAAAAATAGGAAAAGATGAAACATATTTAAACAAAAGTTGGTAATATTGAACAAATAGGACCGACAATGCAAGGGTTCTAGGACTGAAAGATTAGCACAAGGCCACTGCTTTCCCTGCACCTGAATTAGCCCTTGCCATTAGCAACAGCTCTGGATGTTAAAAGTTTGCCTTATACACGTATCTCCTCCTTACACACACACAAATGCACAATATTATTTTGATCTCTGATCATCTCATAAAGATGATTTTCTCCATTAAATAAAAGCCTTTTAAATGTGAAAATGTAGCTTTCAGTTCCTACTTGAGGCTGAAGCATATACTGAAGTAGTTTCCAAGTAATATTAAAAATTACTGACTAAATGATGCTGATTCCTTGACCATAGTCACCACCAGTGTCATTCTGTGTCCACGTCTCTCTGGTGTCCAGGAAGTCAGCCTTGCATCATTCAAAAATCCTAGGAGCTGAAAGGTTGAATGGTCTCAAAAACAGATGCTTGAAGGCTCAGATTGTTATCCCAGGCAATGGTATCGTCCCATCTCAGACATGTGCACTCCTCAGGGAATAAGAACCAGGAAAGACCACTCCAGCTTCATGCACCTGGGAACCGCAGAGAGATTTAATTTGGCCACTTAGCCTGCGGGGTAAGCATCTTGGGCCTTGCATTTTAGAGGGAAATCAGAAGAAACTGGTTTCTGTGAAGAGAGCAGCCTACAGGGCTGGATCGCCAGCTCTAAACAGGCTGATCCAATTCCTCTGATTTCAGGGCATGAAGCAGAAGTGTTAGTGGCTTAAGGTCATCACTGCAAACCTCCCCTCCCCGCAAAAAGTGAAAAAATCAAGAGGTGCCCACAGGTCACAGGGAAACTGGCTAATTGGCTGTAAGTGGTCTGGCACTACATTAGCCCTCTGACTGGCTGCCATAGCCCTCCTCTGTGAAAAGATGGTGTGAGAGAATCTGGACAGATGCTGTCGAGTCCCTGATCACAAGTAAGCCTAAGGGTTCATAACCACCCCTGGTCCTATTTTACTTTTCTTCTGAAAATGTTAGTCTAGATTATAAGGACAAAATCTTCCCTATTCTGCTGAAAATTATTTTTGTTAAAATTCAGACTGAAAAGCAGCTATTGTTGAATAGGTTTAAGAACAGAGAACATAAAAATTACACAAACCTTAAAATAATAAGAATTGCAGAGAGAACACTTGCTTCAACCACTTTCCCGACAATGCAAGTTTTAGTTATACTTTAAACCTTTGAGTATTTTACTAGGACTTACAGAAAATAACTTGAAAGGGAAGGGAGATAATGATGATTAAAGAACAGATTAATTCTACACTAGGACTTCTCCTTCTTCATAAACCAGACCAATAAAAATAAGGTTTTGTTTGATGAGTTAAACTCATTTATTTATTTTAGAGGCTGTGGGTGAACCACCGGTATTGAAATAGAAGTAAAACTTATTTTGTTTAATATTTCAAACTAAACTAGTGGTTCTCCCTTTACATAAACACACCCTGAACAGAAGACAATAGAAAAAGACGAAGAGTCCTGCCTGGAATGGAACAAGATCACTGACGTGCCATTAGCAACCCTCACCACTGCTGCTTTAAGTGTTACCCTAAGTGCTGGGTGCAACACACCAAGATATTAGAAAGAAATTGCTGACTGTAACAAATGCATCTCAGAAAAGTTCTTTGCATTATCTAGAACAAGATTAATAAATATTGAGATCTTTCATAAAAGGAGTCTATGATTTATACATTTCCACAAGTTGCTATAGCTTGTGCTGATTAGTTTCTGCCAAAGAATCTTTCCCAGATGCACCCAACAAAATCCTCAATTGACAACAATGTCAAATTAACTTGAGAACATCTAATGTTTTATTCATATGTATTTTCCTATGTAAATAATTCTGGATTTATCATTTTGTACCACTGAGGTATATCTTTCTTTAGGCTACAATAATGGGCATAATATAAAATCTAATGGGAAAGAGAGAATTTTTATGCACACAATGTTTATGACATTGTTAAGAACAAGTCTTTCTAAGGAGCATTTTCCCTTCCAATATAAGACCTGAGTAAACAACTTACACAAAACACTGGGAAGTGGGAACATCTCTAAAATTAGAGAAGTTAAATATTGAAGCTCTAGGCAATTTACTATCAGTAGTAACTGCTTAGGTGCTAAACTAATACATTATTCTGTTTTTTAATACATAAGAAATGATGCTTGTATATTGACTCTGCAGGACAGGAAGAAAAGTGTTTTAGGGAATCTTATTTTAGACATTAAATTCCAAAGCTGATTCCTGTTATCTGTTGCTTGAATGACCTTTATTACCTCTGTGATTGTAAAGGAGGTGGCACAGACCTCAACAATGGGTTGAGTATATAAGCATTAGGTTTTTGTTTTTGTTTTTTTACATATTGAGGAAAACTTATCATAAGAAAAGTTCTAGCAAGTCAACTAAAAACTGTTTTAGTATTTTACCTTAGAGGGAATATTTTTCCTACTTGGTTTAGTAGATTTTTGTGTATAAGGAGAGAAGGCTGGAAACAGGACCCATAAGCACTTGACTACACAACTCTAACCTATTATGTAATGTGTCTACATCTTAATTTCTTATTTAGTACATCTAAACACATTAGGAAAACATTTTGTGTGAGTGTGTGTGCACACGTGTTTTCCAATATAAATAGGGGAGGGAGGGAAAACCTCCTGGTATTTTTATTCAACACCTCTAAATTTACATAAAGTATCTGGATAGCATTTTTTTTTAACCTAAACAGCATCAGAATGGGCTGTTTAATTAGTAGTAATTTAAAGATTCTGACACCTAAAATCTTTATTTATTTATTTATTTATTTATTTATTTATTTATTTATTTATTTATTTACTTACTATTTGCCCCAGGGGTACAGGTCTGTGAATCATCAGGCTTACACCTTTCACAGCACTCACCATAGCACAAACCCTTCCCAATGTCCATAACCCAGCCACCCTATCCCTACCCTCCCACCCTCAGTAACCCTCAGTTTGTTTCGTGAGATTAAGAGTCTCTTATGGGGCGCCTGGGTGCCTCAGTGGGTTAAAAGCCTCTGCCTTCGGCTCAGGTCATGATCTCAGGGTCCTGGATCGAGCCCTGCATTGGGCTCTCTGCTCAGCAGGGAGCCTGCTTCCCTCTCTCTCTGCCTGCCTCTCTGGCTACTTGTGATCTTTCTTTATCAAATAAATAAATAAAATCTTAAAAAAAAAAGTCTCTTATAGTTTGTCTCCTTCCTGATCCCATCTTGTTTCTAAAATCTTCTTTTAAATCTTATAAATTAAATTCACTCTAAAGTTTTTGGCATGTTTACATGTTTGCTTTAGCTTACATAATAATATCTTAATATATATGTTTAAACCACAGTAGCTTGCTAGCTATACACTTTATTTTGCCATTATTTTAAAGTATATATTTATCAATAAAGTGTAAGCATTTTATAATATTACATTATTACATAAATACATTATTACAAAGATGTACGTTCCTTCATATCTGCACATTTTAGCAACATCACAAACCACTAACATTTGAAGTTATCTAAGAATTTAAAAATGAGTTTGAGACCTTATTTTCTGGTTGCATCATTTAAAAAGACTTTAACCAATTTCAAACAAATTAGCCAATAAGCCAGCAGAAGAAAAAGGGGTCATTTTCTTTTCTTTTTTTTTTTTTTTTAAAGATTTTATTTATTTATTTCACAGAGGGAGAGAGATCACAAGGAGGCAGAGACGCAGGCAGAGAGAGAGAGGGGGAAGCAGGCTCCCTGCTGAGCAGGGAGCCCGATGCGGGCCTCGATCCCAGGACCCTGAGATCATGACCTGAGCCGAAAGCAGAGGCTTTAACCCACTGAGCCACCCAGGCGCCCAAGGGGTCATTTTCAATTGATAAAATTAAGTAATCTAAGAAGAGTAGATCATTACCTTCTATTTATAAAAATTTTAAGTCACTTTTTATGAAAATAAGAAATGTGCTTTTTATTTTATTATCAATTTAAAAACAATCTAAAGATAAGACACATAGAAGTCAGAATTATTTATATAAACTTCTCTTATTATTTATTGGCATTACTACATAGGAATTCGACTTTGAGTAATCTTTCAAAGCAGGGATTTGAGAAGAAGCTATTGTTAATATCTGTATTAGAAAAAAAGGGAATTTAAATCCCATATATTTTTATATAACGTAATTCCTCACAACACTTTTAAAAATAGAAGTATAAATTTAAAGAACTGTGACAAAGGAAAAGTAATAAATAAAGTAGCATTCAATTCTTATTTGCAAAGGTTAGAAGTAAATTATTTTTACTATAAGTGAGAAATGTTAACTGACCATTTTAATTATTAGGCTACTTAGTCAAAACTATAAAGCAATGGGTCAATGAACAATGACATGAATTTTTCTTTTTATCTGTTGTATGTTAGCACATAACAGGGGTGGAAACCAATCTGTGATCCCCATTCCTGGTCTTCATTCATTTAGTAGTGTGTACTAAATGTGGCAAAGTTAGATTTGCTGGTGATGAACTCAGGATAAAATGAAAAAAATGTGAACCTTGACCTTTTTAACACTACTCAAAAATCAGAACCAGACCGATCAGCACACCACCCCATGGCCTTCAGCCTAACAAACTGGAAACCTGATCTCCCCCTCATCCGCCACAGAAAGCACCCTTGTCAAACTGAAGCTAACAGCCAGCTCCTGATGTCTCTCCGTTGCCTGCTCCCTCCAGACCAAAAGCACAGAAAGATTCTAAGTCAAGTCAAACTTCACATAGTATCTAGAGTTTATGACAATATTATATCTAAGACATATTTCTGAACTCACTATTTCCTTCACCTTGTTTTCAAATTTCATTTGTAAGACATAATATAAAGAATATAAATTTTCACTGAACGAGAGAATGCTTAAATTTTTACTGCTGGACCACAGAAATGCCATCATTTGTGCTCACCACATCCATACTCTTCAGTACCTCTCTCTTCATAGTATTATCATGTGAAACTGACCAAAATATCCTAACTTAAGCAGTCTGCACTTCCAGTGACATAAATTCCTTTCTGTAAGAAATATTTCTCAGTTATGGGTTTTTTCAAAACCTTTTCTTCCCTCTTTTGTCCTTGATTACAGGACCTTTTATTTTAGATCTCCCTTCTTACTTCTCCAACCTGGTAGATTTGTAATAGCAGAAAAAGTAGTAGGAAGATGACAACTATTTGATATAATGTCTAGTACACAACTGAGTTCTTGTTTCTTTCAAGGAGAAACAAAGATGACTGAAAATACCTGTTGTCTTCTATTATTTTTCAAATTGGAAAACATGGAACCAGGCAAAAATGAGGTGAAATTTTACAACAAATTAAGCTAGGGTGATAAAATCCATGGGGGAAGAGAAGGAGATTAAATGACATTAAAAAATATCCAAGACTTCATTTGATTAACTTTAATCTAATTATAAAAAGTCACTGCTCAGTTCCCAACCAAACAAGGAGACCTCAGAAGGTTTAACTAACGGGAAAAAAGAAAAAAGAAAGAAAGAAAGAAAAAAAGAAAAGGAAAAAAAAAAAAAGGTTGGTTAGAGAAGTAAAAATAATGCTGAATTAAAGCACTTGGAGGCCAATGGCTTTGAACCTGGGCTTCACCAGTCATTCCAACCAGCGAGGCCGTCTGCAGAGGTTTGGGCTCTTGTTAACAGAGCCCTCATTGTTTCCAAGGCAGTTAGAAAAATGCTGCTTTATATCTCCTCACACCACAGGCTCCGTGCACAGCCCTGAGAAAAGGCGGCTGAGAGTGTACAATCCACAGGAAGAAAAAAAATCCATGGATATATACACAACCCCTAACCTCCTCACCACCACCCCCACCCATACAGAAAAACACATTTTTCTGCTATAAACTACCTCAAACTCAATTCCTGGCTCACAAACTGTGGTAAAGGATGTTATGGTGGTGCATAATTTATAACTGGAAATTTCTGATTCATGTGGGATTTGGGGCATTTCTTTGCCCTTTACCCACTGCCTCTCCGTTTCCACCTCAAGCACAGGGAGGTGAAAGCCGTCAGGCAGTGGGGCCAATGCCATCAGGCAGTGAGGAGATAAACACTGCATGTTTGAGAGTGCAGTTATTCCACACCTGTTTAAAATGTTTATACAGTAATTAAAGATTAATGCTTATTCCAGACCAGATAAATATTAGACAGTGCATGTGTGTATATACATATATGAATCTGCAATGCTGCAGAGAACAAAGATTTTATTGTATCAAGCTTACTTAGAGAAGGGTATACGCTTTAGAAAAGCCTGAGCTTCACAGAGTTTACATTACAGAGGGGAAAAAAGGCTTAAAAATGTTAAGTGGTTGGAGCTACTGAGTGCCATACATAAAGCAGGTAGTTAGTTGTGAGTATGAGCTAATTCTGCTGCTAATCGTTCGGTTTTCTATTTATTAAAGAGCGGGCCTCAGTTTATTTCTGACCAGCAGTCAGTTCAATGGGTCAACTCTAACTTGCTTACTAAAGTTCAACAAATAAAAATCTGCTGAGACCATGACAAGGAAAACATTTAAGGTTTTTTTTTAATTACTAACTATATGATACAAGTTTTATTCTTAATTTTGAAAGAGCAAACCAATAAACCGGTTTTGGTTAAGAGCTCTGGGCCACACTACAGCATCATCATCCTCCGAAAAGAGTGGGAAACCAAGTGTGGACAGAAACTGCAGCAGCTGTGGTGGTGTCCTTGGCTCAGGTGCCCCAAGGGTGACCCCAGGTCCCTCTGGGCAGTAGCACATGGTGCATGGTTAGCATGGTTTGCTAAGTCCTTTTCAGGAAGAAAAAAGAACTCAGCACACCACCTCATGAAATGATAACATAAATACATTTTTTAGTTTTTACTACATTGATAGGTTTTGTTAACATTTTAATTAACACCAAAAAAATTAGTAAAAAAATCAGTATTATCTTTCAGTTTATGCCAAAATATGCTTCTGACAAATTGTATGGATATACTCAGCCACATTTCCCAATTTATTTGCAATGTTTATAGAGACTCGAGGTGCTTCCTTCTGATGATTTTTAATGCAAGGAAAAATCACTTTGAACTCAAAAGAGTTGTAATTTGTGACAATTTTTTAAAGTTAAAATATTCACACATTGCATTTTCTTAAAGTGCACACTAATAGAGTCAAAATACAGATTACTTCAAAAAGTGGTAAAATAAGTCTCATAAAATAATCTTAACATGTTTCCTATAAAAGAAAAAGGTTTTCTCCGCTCTGAAATATTAACAAAGATACATTTTATTTATACTATTATAGGGTAATACAAGCCACTGGGGAAGTTTTAAAGGTAATAATAGGGTTATTTCTGACAGATTTGGTAGAGTTCATGGGCAAATATAGACAGAAATAATTTTGACCGATCTAGAATCCATTCATTTGGACTTCACAACACTGTGCACTCAGACCACCAGAAGAGTGAGTGTGCATGCTACCACCAGCCAACTTACCGACACCCACCCCGCAGAAGAAGGCAAACCTGAAAGGCTTCTCGAAGCACTGCCCAAGAAGGTCCCTACCATAAAGATCCCTACAAACATGTGGACACATATCTTGGAGAATAAAGAGATAACAGAAAATTTCCCTCTATTGTTTGAGTAATTTTGAATTATGAAAAAGTATGGCTTTAAGATGTTTAATAAAAATAAGTCAGCAAATCAAAGAGAATTCTGAGAAGACAAATCAGAAAAAAGTTAAAATTAGCTTATGAAAATTTGAAGAAAAACACAGCTTCAGGAATACTGATAACAGAAGGCAGAATGGAGGTGGCAGAAACATGCTATCACTAATCCTAAAAGTTCTCATCACACACATACACACACACACACACACACACACACACACACAACATTTTCTTTTTTTCTTTTAATATTTAAATGAAATAATAGATGTTAATTTAATTTCTTGTGGTAATCATTTTGCAATATACAATATATATGACTCAAGTTATCATGCTGTATACCCTCAATTTATACAGTGCTATATGTCAATTATATTTCAATAAAATAAACAGACAAAAAAGAAAGAAGGAGTTCCAGGATCGTTATGGAAGTTTTAAGTTTAAAATGCTCACTTAAAATCAACAACTCATTGGTTTAATCTACTTTCCTCCCAAAAATATTTCAGACATCTTATAATGCCTAAATTGAAATAATAACCTGAAAGGGAAATATTAAAATAGGGATGTGAAACCATACTGTGACAGTAGGAGGAAAACGCAGGACATCAAGCTTCCCTTAGTCTCTAAGTGGATACGCAACTGAAGCAATAAGGGAGCCCCACGGAGTTACGTAGTTCATACCGTTTGAATAAAAGGAATATGCTACTTCTTCAGGAATGCTTTTCTCTGGCAAGAGGTGCATGAATTCTTATACATGGATACTGAATAACACAACTGGGAATGTTTTCAAAGGTGTCTTTGGGGATGCCAAATGGTTCCTCTAGTTTTTGTTTTTCGTATTTCTAAGTAGCACCATTAAATAAAAGGCAAAGGCGTTCATACATCACAACATAGGGCAGGCTATTCAGGTGCGGGGAGAGACTGAAAATGTGGTTCAGGTACATTTCTCTAGGGTGATCTAATTTGAGGCAGATAGAGGGTTTATAAAGCAAAGAAGAGGTTGGCATGGTGTCATGCTTTTAACAGCAATGATTTCAGACTTGCTTTTGGCAGAAGCTGGGGAGGGCTGTCAAGATCTTACTCCCTGATGAATGTCTGGTATGTGGGTATTCTGAATTGTCGATCTGTGTGAGAGCCATAGCTTTTAGATGTTCACGCAGTAACATTTCTGACATGGCTAGGAATGCTGAAAAACCTGGGACCATCTTACCCCTGTTTGTTGGCAGGGCAGGAAAGTTGATTGAAATGCTTATAGGCAGAAAATAAATTTTAATGTTGAAAAAAATAAAAAGCTGAAAATTGGCAGAAAAAGAAATCACAGGACCCAATGTTTGGAACCACACTGGGATAGAGACAATCTTCTCTTGGAACATTTAGTGGGCTATTTCCCCTTTCATACTCTGGAAGACACCTGCTAATGACCGGAGAGAGGGGTCTTCCCCCAACTACCTCCCTGTGCTTCCTCTGGGTGTGTTATCATCATAAGCCCAGGCAGACTGATTTCTTGGGGTGTTTCCATAAACCCTGGCATAGGGGAGGCAGCCACTGGCACTTGTATGCCTTAGAGGAGGTCCTTCTACTACTAACTAGGTGCTGCAGGTTATGGCAGTCTCCGATTATGCTTTTCTACCATGGGCTGCCCCCAGAGGAAGTGGCGCCTACTCTCTCTTACAGGTAGAGAAGAGCACGGCACACCTGGCGCTTGCTTTTCTGGGTAGAGGGGAGAACAAGGCCATGACAAGCAGCTGGATACCACTATGCTTTGCCAACATGCTGTTTTTGGTACTTAACTTAATTCAATGGCCACTTTATAGTGGTTTTTCTTCAGAAATAAGCAGTAAAATCAACGCTAGTTTCTTTCAGCCCCTCCTTGCTCCTCATTACCTGATGACAACCCTATGACTGGTATGACAGATTTGCATATAAAGCCAAGACATACCTGCCATTGTGCATGACCAAGAAGAGCTAAGGATGAGCACTGCATCCAGCTCATACCTTCAGCAATGACTGTGCACTCAACTCTTAAAAGCAGAATATACACCGGTGCCAATCAATCCACAGTCTCAATCCCAGCCCCCCCACCCCGCCCCACTACCACCACGTGTACATAGCACAGTTGCAAAGCAATCCAAGCCAAATCATCTTTGTGGCTCTTTGCTTTTCACAGAGGAAGCCACAGATTGGCTCTATGTGTACAACCTCAGCACATTTTGTTTTTTAAGAGGAGGAAATACAGTCGAGTGCGTTACCTTGAGATAAACATTTTTAAATACCCCTTTCCTTGCACATACTCCTTATAATAGAATCATTATTTTTGTTATACCCAGGACATACCTACAAAATTTAAGAAGTCATTTACGAATAGCATTCAAAACAAATGCAAAACGTACATGATTAAATTAAGCTGTATCAATAGTTTTATTTTCTTATATACACTTCTCAAAGAAGGCACACATGATAAATTTTACCAATGAATTTATGTAAACAAAAAATGAATGGGGCTCAGGGAATTGATAATGTCACCTATGCCATATGCTGTAAAAATAAACGTCAGGGTCAGCCATAGACATTTACTATTTTGCATATGAGACAAATCCAGGTTTGGGTAGTATCCCCTTATGAGAGAGTAAATACCTAATCTTCTCCATTCATAACCCTATCCCCAACCCCCCCTCCCCCCACAATACTTAAACCATTATCTAATTACCCTGTGAACATCCAGAAGGAGAGTTACCAAGTACCATGGGTTAAGAAAGGGCTGGCCAGGAAAGGGGTAGATGGAAAGGGGAGAACAAACTGGAAACCTTCCAGCTGGGGCCTGTTTGTGACTTCTTGGCCTCACTGTTTGAGACTTTCTGGCATTTTTATTGCCTGTTGTCTCAGTGATAATGTGCAAGCATAGAGATATATTAAAACCCTAAGTAAATATATTCAAAGAGAGAAAAAGAATAGGTCATTAGAGAAAAGAGCAGAAGAACGTTAATTCTGAAGTAACACATATAGAGAATGCAATATTTTAATTTTTAAAATTGCCATAAAAGTGTAAGTTAAAGCTATTATTACTTCAATTGAGGGCTTTGCAGAGCACAGGCAAATAAATCATAAATGACATTCCATGAAATGAAACACTAAAAGAAACCTTTGGTAAGCTGGACTTTTCCTATCCTTATTTGCTACAGAATTATTTCTTTACAAAATTGTGAAAGGACCAATCTACAAATTTTATAAAAGAAAAGCATAACTTCCCTCATTTCAGATTTATTTGTTCTATGCTAAATACAACAAAATTGCTGTTCTAAGCTGCTGTTGCTAATAATAAGGAAAGCCAATCATGATGTATTCTTGTAAGGATTTTTAAAAAATAGTTACAAAACAGCTCAATTCTTTTCTTATTAGTCACATAATACTTTCTACAAGAACATAGTCCAGACTAAGATTAACAACATGGCAAGCTGCTTGTCCTTTATTCCTTTTTTTTTTTTTCCGGAATAAATATATGATATTGTTATCATGGCCAGGCAGTCCAGATGTGCTGGCAACTTAGTCTTTCTTTGTGGTGCAGTGAGCCCCTTTAGGTACCAGATTCTTTACTGGGCAAATGAAGTACTTAAATCTAACCTCTATGTAGCAGAGGATCTGCCCGCCCCTATGATAGGACAAGTAATAATCTTTCCCTTGCCCATAGTTCTCTCTTTTCCACTTATTATTCTGTGTCTTCTAACAGTGGACAACAATGCCCTTGGTGTGGCCCACAGCATCCAGCCCAACGTTTGCCCACAGCATGCTGCTGGCCTGAATGCAGTGCTGAGCTACTGAGCACATCCACCGGGCTGTTAGCAGGAATATCTTATTTTTCACAAAGGCAACAGATTATATTTTAACTGTAAAAATTCAATCTGTATTAATGATAATAACTCAATACTTTTATTTATATTCTTTCACCTATGACTTGCATAATGTGTGATATATGTGCCTAATAACTAAGTGAGGATGAATGCTCTACGGAAAAGTTGAAGATGAAATGAATATACTGGTTTGTAACCAGACTCTTTAAAAAAATTTTTCCTCAACTGCTCTGTCAGACGTATTCTTTATACAGGGATATGACAGTCCTCTGAATAAAACAGCCTGCATTTGCTAGCTATATGTGACAACATCCAAAAAGGGTACAATATATCACCAAAACAGCTCACAAACTGGCTAGTCACATTATTTATTACGAGCCACACATGTGACAAATTATTTAACTCAGTTGATCCTAATAAGTCAAAGAGCAAGCAATTAGCTAACTCAGTCAGAGGGCTGTTTGTGGCAATTTATAGATGCGCTCAAGCTGTCCCAGCACTTCAAAGCCCCATTAAGGGGAAACCTTTTAATGACTCACTTGAGATGACAAGTATTACACAGCACATATGGCAGCCAAGAATTTGGCAGCCTATTCTGTTACACTCGGCCTCCCCGCCGGCCCGCCCCTAGCCCCCAACAGCTGTTTACGTGTTTTCAGTCTGTGCTTTGCTATTTAAGCAGACACGGCGCTGCAGAATCAGGCAACAGTGTTTTCAAGAGCAACAAGTGGCATTGGATTATTGCATCACACAGGTTTCTGGGAATGTCTAAAATCTCCACATTTTTATGGGTCTGGGTTGAGCTATTTCACAGAGGAGGAAGGACAGAGAAACATGGATGGACAGTGAGGGCCAGCCCTGGTGACTTTAGGCAAGTTGCTTATTCTAACCCTGTGTCTTTACATGAAAACTGAAGGTAATAAAACCCTACCTTACAGAGGTATGGGGAGAAGGAATTAAGTGAAGGCTAGTATGGTGCTCTGAAGGTGGAAAGGGCAGTTGTCAGGATGATTATTATTTATCGCAACATGAACTGTCTGGGTCAGAAGGTGTTCTGCATCCTGACCTATTCATGGCACTTCTCCATAAGACAGTGTTCACTTGGGCTAGATCCACATCTGCATCCTTACTCCCCTCACCAGCCCCCTGATCCCCCCCTTTGGAAGAAGATTGCAACGCCACAACTCAGCCATTCAATAAAGGAATGGAATTTTGAGCAACAACTTCCCAGAGGGATGCCTGCATTGGGGCCACTTGTTCCCTGGAAACGGGGTCCACAACAAGTTTAGACACTTAGAAATGAAATACCAGCTGACACTCTTAATATCCGGGCAGCACTGAAAAAACAAGTGCGATGGGAACAGGACTGAAAAGGCTGAAGATGTTGACTATGTAAAAAGCTGAGGGACCTCAACACCAAAGCAGTGGGCTTCTTTTTAAGTGATAACGGTCCTACTTCTTTATCTGTGGTTTCAAGTACGTCAGTAAGGCCAGCCTGGTGAAAGACAAGCTGAATGGATAAGAGCAGCTGGTGACAGCAGGAAAACACAACACCCTCTCATACCTGTGGAGGGGCCACAGTGTATGAAGAAACGGTGAGTGTCAACTTCTTTCGAAGTACCGGCAGCCACGAGAACTCATTAAATCCTGTGATACCACACACTCGACTCCTTTGAAACAATCCATTGATTGTGCTTTTGTGTTCCCCACTAGCCACAGCTGCATTGGAGCCATGCTGTAATTATAGCTTGCGGGAGGTGACTGTGCCAACAGGAGGAAGGGGAACCATGTTCTCTCACAGGGCACAGAAGTGTGCCACCACATGGAGGACAGAGCAACCACCCGGCCTGCAGTACTAGGACTCACTCTGTTCTTTTTTTTTTTTTTTTTGTTAAGATTTTATTTATTTATTTGACAGAGAGAGATTATAAGTAGGCAGAGAAGCAGGAAGAGAGAGAGGAGTAAGCAGGCTCTCCACTGAGCAGGAAGCCCAATGTCGGGCTCAATCCAAGGACCCTGAGATCATGACCTGAGCCGAAGGCAGAGGCTTTAATCCACTGAGCCACCCAGGCACCCGGACTCACTATGTTCTTGACTCTAGCTGTTCACTTTGGCCTGCTGGGATTTCAAGTTTGCTATTTTGGTTACATAGAAAAAGCTCAACAGAAGAAATGTGAAATTCAAAAGGTGGCACGGAGAGAACAGTGAAGAGATGGACATTTCTTTCATAGTTGCAGTTTAAATTTTCAAATCTTCCTGCTCATACCCCTTAGCAAAACAGGAGTCACCTTGGGGGTGCCTGGGTGGCTCAAGTGGGTTCAACTCTTGATTTTGGCTCAGGTCATGATCTCAAAGTCATGGGTTGAGCCCTGCATCATGAGAATCAAATCTGCTTGAGATTTCTCTTTCTACCTTTCCCTCTGTCCCTTCCCCTGCTCATGCTCTAAATAAGTTTAAATAAACAAACAAACAAACAAACAAATAAAATCTTCTTGGGTCCCAGGGTGGAGCAGTCAGCCAAGCGACTGATTTTTCTGCTCAGGTCATGATCTCAAGGTTTTAAGATCAAGGGTCCCCCCGTCCCGGTCCTCTCTGAGCTCAGGGAGGAGTTTGCTGAAGTTTCTTTCTCCTTCTGCCCCTCCCTGGGCTTGCCTGCACTCTCTTTAAAATAAATAAATAAATCTTGGGCGCCTGGGTGGCTCAGTGGGTTAAAGCCTCTGCTTTCGGCTCAGGTCATGATCCCAGGGTCCTGGGATCGAGGCCCACGTCGGGCTCTCTGCTCA